>JAUBNQ010000020.1:20266851-20282443 GCA_032353495.1 Ctenopoma kingsleyae
TGTACTGCCTCTACTCAATGTGACCACAGGCACAAATGGTAGCATTATAAACAGGGTATAAAAACATGTTTGTTCCTTGAAAACAGAAACCGGATGGGTAGGAGGAGTTCAAAAGTGGAACACCTAATAAGTTGGGTATGAGTTTCCGCTTGGTTGTAATGAGAGAGTGAAGGGGTAAAGCTGCACCTAGTGAAGGCAGAAATATGCAGGTTGGCAGTGTAGATAAGCAGCTGGGAGGAGATTCACTGTGCAACAGTAGGAGATACCCAACACTTCTAACCTCTTAGTCGGGAATTTATGTATTTGATTACTTAGTTTCTCCTTTGGTGCATCAGTGCACTTGTACATATGTGCAAGTATGTGTGTTTGCACGTGCAAGCAAATGTGGGTGTAGCACCAGGTGTGATACCATTATTCATTACAGCAAGTGGAAACTATGTGTTTCAATAGAAAAGGGGTTTGCCCAAAGATGCATGCAATAGTTTCAGGCGAGGTCACAGCACATACCTGGGATAAGTGCCACTGTTCGTGGGTGTGGGGTGGGGGGGAGTCAAAACTGAAGCATCAACTATACTGGACAACTGCTTTGAATATCAAAAGGTGCTGAAAAATATGAGAACAGTCTCCTTTGACACTCAACAGTTAATTCTGGAGGGCCTTAACTAAGGAGCTCTGGATCCTGATTTTGTTTATTTTGTCTCAAAACTCAGTGTCCTGAGTAAAAAATCTGGGGTTTCACATTATTTTCAGCAGCGTGAATTACATAGGAAAAATGGAAGCGGTCATCTCCAACTGCTTCCCCAGGGTTTTCTGTTTCCTCTTTTTAAATTTGGCAGGACAATAGTATTTTGTTTCCCCTCACTAGGTTACACAATATTTACCAAAAAAAAGATAAAGATCACTAGTCTGGACAAAAACTTGAAACCCTCGAAGAAGGCTATCTTTAAAAATTCAACAACAGTCTGTTGTTGAAGAGAACAGTTGTACACTGGAAAAAATTCCCCTCCAAAAACAAGTTAAAAAAAATCTTAATACAAGATATTTTTTGCTTGAAATAAGTTAAAAATCTGCCAGTGAAACAAGTGAAAATTCTCTTGATTCAAGATGCACCGTCTAAAAACAAGTTCCTCACCGCAAAATCTCAAAGTATATTTGTCTAATTTCTAGTCAAAATATCTCATCACACTTAAAATAAGACAATCAGCTACAGAGTCACATTTCAGTGAGATATAGGAACTTGTTTTTAGACAGTGCATCTTGAATCAAGAGAATTTTCACTTGTTCCATTGGCAGATTTTTAACTTATTTCAAGCTAAAATATCTTGTATTAAGATCTTTTTTACTTGTTTTTGGAGGGGCATTTTTTCCAGTGTATCTGAACTAAATAAATAAAACATATCTTGCTGATTTGCATGTGTGAACCCTCTTTTTGTAGTCAATGAAAACAGACACTGATTTTAATACGCAAGTTGAAAATTTGAGGTGCTCACTTATTTAGAACAGAGTTAACTCTTTCACATTAAAACAATCTTTGGGCCAAAAAAAGTTTAGGTTCAACATTCCTTTTGGTCTTAACTGCTTTTGTCAACTGAGTGGAACACAATGAATACGTCTGCGAAAAAGCAAAGCATGAGCAGTTAACTTGTTTTGTACAATTCAATGCGTTGACGCAAATTAGGCATGCAAATCACAAGAGATTCTTGGAGAGGGATTGGGTGGCCAATTGCCTTTCGACATGGTCGACTGACATAACATACTAGTTTGTTTTAAGCATAATAAACTGAGCAACTGTTCGCATCCCTGAGGGAGACTGAAAAATAAAGCGGATTTGAAGGAGGATGGATGATTTCATTAACCAGAACACACTGCTGATTAAGTAAGTGATTGGATTTGTTTGTGCCATCAACACTAGAAAGAAGAAAGCCTGGCTGGTGGTCTGGCAGTCAGAACAGAAATCCATCAGGCTGGATTAAGGACAGGACAGATCCAAAAATTATGGCATAACATACACAACCATGTGTCACATCAGAGACAGATGCAAGGATCGGGGTTGCAAGTGGGTGTCAATGGAATAAAATGACAAGTCTTTGGGGCTGCTCTACAAAACAAATAAATCTAATAACTAAAGCCATGGTTGAAACCACAGTCTTAGAGGATGGAGTAACAAAAACTATAGACAGCTGCATCTTGAGACTACTTTTTGTTCTGGTTTGAATCTTTTTGTTACACAAATTCCAAAATGTTAATTCCTGGATTTTATTTCCCTGACAATGGTAACGCGTATTGGGTTTAACTACTGTAAATGTACAAGACGACTAGTCTACAGCGACACAAAAATATCGCTGAGGGTTGTGATGATCATTAATTGTGTGTCTGGTTATTTGCTTTGCATATCCAGCCATGAACTCAACATGTTGGACCAAAAGAGTGTTAGACCTGTAGCTTGAGCTAGGGGAAAAAAAAAGAAAAAAAAAAGTATAAACCAGGACATTTAGATTAATACTCTGGGCACCATGAGTGTCTATACTACACTTCATGGTAATCTATCCAATAATTGTCAATATATTTTGCCAATGTAGTCACCTCTAGTGCTAAAGAATCTGTGCAGTAAAAATAAAAAGAAGAAAGGTTTGGCCAAAAGTCACTAACACAGAAGTTTTTCTGTCCAACAACAAATATATGTAATTAATTCTGAACAACACATGGAAACCTAATTATTAAGATTCAGTCAACCGAACATGACACATGGCAAGCTTACACTCCCTCTAGCTCACGCTCCAGTCTCACACTTCTGATTAATTTGAAGTTTGAAATTTCACTCAGAGCCAGAGAGCAGCATGTAGCCCACAGTTATGTGGCCAATTGAGATGGCAGACGTTGCAACACTGATGAAATTGTTGCTTGCCGTTCTGATGTGAGGTTTGCTTCAGATGGCAACCAGCATAGACTCTGTTCTACATCAGCAGTGGTTAATCAAGTCAATGACAGCCAAGAGGCTCTCTGCTAGAGTCTAAAAACATCTGACTACAGCTGCTGCTGATTGTTTCATTTGAACTTGATTTACAGAAAGCAGGAGAGGTAGTGCATGTGAGCGCACAAAGTAATGACTCGCCCCCCGCCAAGGAACATGGTACCGTCTGCCTTAGTTCACTTCTGCATGTTTTTCATCCAGTGCAATAGCTCTTCCACCACTCAGGTTTCTACAAACCTGCAATGAATGTCACTGCTACATTACAGTATTTTCAAAAATGCATTAATTGGCCCTATGGGGGTATTGAAATTACACCTCTTTTCCATCATCCCAGTACTGCATTTTTATTTTTTTTTTAATCATTCTCATTTTTAGCCCAAAAGTGCTATTTGGTGGTAACATTATTGGTGACATGCAATGGCAATGAGAAGCACCCCAATGTTACATATTGCAAAAGAAGCAGCATCTACAGTGGAGGTGCAGGTGACAGCTGCTTCCTGCAAAATGGACAAACCCCGTCTTCAAACACATCATCAAGTCAAGCAAATGCTGTAAGAATAAGAAGTTGATGACAAGTCAGACAGCAATTTCTTGATGCCTTTGTGGCTCAATCAGAAGCTTAAGTTACAGCACAATGGAGGAGATGCCGTGTTCAACCACTAAACTCAAAACAGGGGCAAGAGGGATGAATTTAGCACACTAGTTCAATAAATTCACGCAAGAGATGTCACAGGGCACAGAATAATAAAGGACAAATGCAGCAGAGTAGAAGCTAAAATTTTACGGGAGAACATCAAACGGTACTGACAGACATACCTATCTACTTCATTCACTCAGCCGAAGTAATCCGTTTATGAGTAATTCTCACTTTATTCCATTCACAAAAGTATTGTCAACAAATAACACATTTCACAAAGTCCATTGTTCGACAGCACCTGTCAGTTTCATGGTACCAAATTCTGGTTTTCTCTAAACAAGATATGGGTTAATTTAGTTTGTTTCCCAAGAGATGAACTGGTCAAGACTGGTAAATGCTACAAATCTACACTGGCTCATAATACTTTTTATGTCAAGTAACTATAGAAATATGTTCAGGTATTACACATAGTAACTACATCTGCAATATTCTGTTCAGTCCACTCAAGTCATCTATGCCCAGGCTGAGGCTGTAGAAAACATAATTCCACCCTAACACAACTACTCCCAATGTTCTGCCAAATGACAGCTATTATATACTTACCCTCCAAGGGCTGGACTGGGAGACAGCCTGTAATTTTTCGTCAATCTCTTTACTGTGTGCGCGCCTTGTTTTTTAAATTAGTCACCAGCAAGATGTGGAAAGAAAGTAGCTGAACAGCCGTTAGTCTGCGTTCAAACATTTAATCAAGGAGACACATGCTAACAAACTTGCACTCATATGAACATACGTTCACATTTATACACACACTATCGCCAGGCATGAGAGCCCTCTAGTCAGCCGTCTGCCAGTAATGATCCTTCTTTGGCAGTGTGAGTGCGTAGCATGAATATGTCGCTAACCAGCTGCAGTCACACTGCTCACACATCTGCTTTTTATATTATGTACTTGGTACATTCTGAAGCACATTCTCGGCCTATCCTCGGCTATTTATTGTATAACTTTCATCCCATCCCTTATGTCCATTTGTTGTTCTGTGAATAGGATACTGTTTGCAGTGACACATAATGAGCCCTTATTTAACTTGGCTGATCAAAGAAATAAGATGGAGAAGAACTATGGAGCAGGCTCATGATTCTTCTGAGCATTAATGCACTTCCTGTGAATTTTGCTGGAGCAGTTGTGGGAATGTTTTACCAGGTGTTCGAACCATTCTAAGTGCATACTTGTTTCACCCTACAAAAACCTTAAAAACCTTGAGTGTTGAGTGGAGAATGTGGAGTATAGGATTGGAGGGTGGATAGAGTCTGCTACTACAACCTGGTATAATGTTGCCTCATCCGGAGATGTGACATGTACATTTGACTTGCCTATAAAACACCAGAGACAAACATGACAGAGTGCTACATGTAAGGATGGAAAAGAGGGTGGTGAAAGGGAAAAGTAACAACATAAAACCAGCTGGAGGGACTGACAAAAGGACTATTTTAGTGGCTATCCCAATTGGCACCCAGTGTTGCCCCTGGGCATTTAAGACTTGTAAAACTTTAATATGCAGCTCAATAACCATTTTCTCCTATTCCCCACCTCTATTCTTTCAGGGAAGGATTAGAGTGACAGGGCTCAGTCTCAGGCTCAGGAGGGAACAATGAGTGGCAGAAAGTGGTCAGAAAGGAGCGAGGAAAGGTTCCAGACATGAAAAGACCACCAGTGTAAATGAGCAAAGAGATGAGCCACAAAAGTTGTGGAACATGTTCTTTAGGCTGATGAGACCAACTTTGACTTCTAAGGGCCAAAGTGTGGGAGAAGAAAGGCTCCTGTATGATGCAAACAATACAAACTAGTCTGTGCAGCACAGTGGATGTAGTGTCACAGCTTGGGCTTATATGGCAAATTCCAGAACAGGTACTTAAGATACCTGATTAATTAAGGTGCTTTCATACCGACAGGCTAGTCAATTTGAATTAAACTAGATCTCGAACTTGGTGCAGTTCGCACTTGGGTGCGCACCTAAACAATCGCACTGAGACCCCCAAAAAGAGGTGGTCTCGATTGGAATCATTTAGCGAACTCTGGTGTGGTCCTCCTGGTGGGAAAGCATACAGAGCCAAAACAGGACCAAAAGCTATGAATCACATGATTTGAGGGCACTGGGTTATATGTACATTTTAATTTATTTCGTACGGATGCCCAAAACATGCTGCAGGATAAATCACAGACAAACATGGAGTTGTGAGAAGGTGCAGTGTCTCAGACATCTGTTCAAATGACTGTGTAAGTGATGGAACATAATAAACAAATAAGAAATCAGCTTACTCGAGACAGCAGACTGTACCCTGGCTACTTAAGTGCATGTAAATGAACTGAATGATCTTCTGACTTATCCAAACGATGCGTTTCATGGTTTGTCCAGAAGGTGTCTTTTTTTCCCCTCAGTTTTGATTATTTTCTTAGGCAATCTCACAAGACATTTGTGACGGTATCAAGCTCCAATAGAGGGTAACACAATACAGAACTACTTATGAAAATGTCAAGAATGTTCACAAATCATTAGACAAATGATGTCACCACATAATTGCTGATGCTGAGATATGTCTGAACATCTGGGTGCTCCCATTCTCACAAATCCAATTGAAACTCATCTGCAAATATTCTTGCTGTATTGAGCACATGATTTAAATCTTTTTGCAACTGGTTCAATAACATCTAAGCATCTGTCAAACGCATGTTCACTGGGCTCCAACTATTTAAAAGGTTTTAAAATAATTGCTATACATGTATTATGCAGTGCAACCTTAAAAACTGCTCAGTGTTGGTTTGTCTGTAGGATTGAATACAGCATGCACAAGTGGGATATCTGTACATCATAGAACGTAAAACCGCAGCTTTTACAATATATTGCCTGAATCAACCTTGATACCTTTACTACCTATAACTCATCTGAGTCTGTCATACACAAGTGTAAACCTCAAATACCTCAGGTGTTTCATATACGTGAAACATATCCATGTTTCATCGTCATGCAGATGACTGACTGGAGACAACATGTAGAGGGATAGAACTAATGCTAAGGCTTAGCAAGAGTGCCATCCTGTGGTAAAGTTAAAAAAAAAAATCACTAATCAGAAGTTTAGTTCTTTGTGATTAAGTGTATTAAATAAAAGTTTCATAAAGTTTGGGCTTACAGTGCTGCTCTGATGGAAATCTAAACACCTGTGGCTTGGTATTAGTTCCCTCAGTTTGAGATAAAGTATGTGTGGATCTTTCCCTTCTACAATAAGGCATAAGCGTTGTATAATATCTAAGTAAAAGATCATTATTTAGATATTTCACTAAGGTTACAATATTCTCAAAATAGTAATGACAAAATAAAGGTTTTGTAATCTAATTGTGACAAATACAAAAAGCAATTCACTGCTTCAGGGCACGAAGTCTGAGTCACTAAATTACATCTGTAATTTGGGCCCAAATGAAATTGTGCAATGACATGACATAATAAATGACATAACATTTCCTGAGAAGCAGCTTAAGAGAGTCTGCTAGGAAGAAACAGCAATACAAATTATTGAATATTTTGTAAATCTTCTTTGTAAAATTTTTGATTTTTTATGAATGTGAAAGATACATTTATGGATAAATGGGTGTAGACTGAATTGCAATGTTTTAATTTTTATTCAAATTAAGTTTACAATACAATAAAATGTGTAAAAAGTTAAGAGGTCTTGATATTTTTGAAGCCATTTTATGAACTATATCTGAGTATACATATTCTTACTTTGTAAAGAAGGTAGAATTCTCCCTGCTCTTACTGAAGGTGATGGGGAGGAATCTCAATGTGATGTTCATCTTTCTGGCATTGGATGCCAGTCTCTTAGCCTGGACAAGAGAAAAGAAATATACAGTATATTAAGGTGTAGTGTAATATATTAGTGGAGTGCACTAATTAGACCTTTAATAACGTAATAATTTGATAAGTGATTCATCATTCCTATCAATGAATCAAGTCAGTTTTAAACAAAAATGTCACTGATGTCGGCTTCTCAAATCTGATTATTTATTTATTTCTTTTCTGTGATAATAAACCTTTAGGGTTTGGGGATGGCAAAAACCTGTGACTATATCCCTTCGCACTTTAGCACTTTCTACTGACTGTTTTCTGACCTTTTATAGAGTAAACAGAAAAAACTAATCAGATTACCTCATAATGATTACTTGAAACACATGACTCTGGTGTGCATATCAGTGTTACAGAAAAGTACTGGCAGAAGCCATTTCAGACAAAACACAAAAAACAGATTTAACAAAAAGCTTCTTTTCTTAGCCTTGAACAGATTTGTTGGGACCGCAGGCTGGCTGACATTTCAGTTTAGTGGAAAAGCCAGTGGGGATCTTCTCTAAGAACAAATAGGATTTATTCATGTAGAACATCTGCTCTGCATCAATAAATCCAGTCATGCAGGTTTTATTAACAATTAAACAAAGGCAACCTGAACTTCTCCTTATTGCCCTTGTGTAAATTTGAAAGGACAAGCCTTTCCTTTCTGGTATTCATGTAACTCATTGATGATGATTTCAGATTGGCGAGTAAAGACAGTAAAAGAGATTTATTAAAAGCTAGGGCTAATAAGAGATTAATGCACTTGCAATGTTGTGGGATGGTTCCAAATCCCAACGCTCATCAGGAGCCAAAACTTTATCTCTCACTGAGAATAAGCCTCATTATTTTGATTAATTTGTGACCACTGAAGCACTTACTGCCTCCAAAAAAAGAGCATGCATTAGTCAAAGCTATGAAATATCGATGCATTGTGTTGTAGTAACAGTACAGGTGAAAGCTGGCAGGGACACTGAATCTTACATAAGTGAAAGTCTGTGGTTTGGAGCAACAGATGTATGCGTTGCATAACTCCAACCACAAATTATACAAGAGCAGAAAGAAAACATTGGGATGATGCTGACTTTTTCTGACAGAGATAAAATCTAATGATGAAATTTATATATGATAAAATTCTCAATAAATATTTTTTCTACTTATATTTTTAGGTTGGTTCTGAAAAGGACCAACAGAAAGCAAAATTTTATAACACAAGATCAACACTTGCACTGACTACCTGTCAATGCAGTGCCTAATTCTCCTTAGTACTGTTTTTTTTCCCATTTATCTATGAGGAGCAGACTTTCTTTCCTGCTTCAGTTCTGTCCTTGTTGAGCCACCCCATCCCACCTCTGAATAAAGTTGTTCAGTCTGTGAAAATCTGAACACAACTTTGAGCACTTTGATGCTTTAAGCACTGGGATTTGGGTCAAGATAATTTTCAACACTGAGGAGAAGGGTCTTTAAGCTGGCTGAACAGGGACAAACCACTGCAAAATTTTCAACGTTAACACATGAGCAGCACTTGCATCTGGTTTTAGTTGCTAAATAAATTATTCACACCAAGTTTTAGACACACAAACTATTATTTGAACAATATAAAACTAATATTATTTCTAGGGTACGCCTGCCAAATTTCATGCTCACAAAAATGAGATGTAAGCTTAGCTCAGCATAGACTACTATAACAATCTGTAACCAAATATCGGGAGTTAAGATGACTTAACCTTTAAACGAGGCACTCACTTTTAAAGTGGTACGAGGAGTCCGGATGAGATTGTCTCTGGTGGCACCATCAGTAAATCTCCCAGTATCCTCCAGAAACCTGTAATCTAAAGTACAGATAACAATCAAAAAGCAAATTTACAGTGCTGTGAAGTATTTGCCCCCTTCCTTTTTTTTTTTTATCTTCTTTATCTTTGTCAAATGATTCAGATCATCAAAACGTTTTACACAAAGCTAACCCAAGTAAACACAATAGGCAGTTTTTAAGTGATGATTTCATGTATGAAGGGGAAAAAGCTGCCCAAACCTGCCTGGTCCCATGTGAAAAAAGTATTAATTTGTGACAAATATGCAAAAATATAAAAGAGTGACATGTTTCTAAATTACCGAGTTAGCTATATTTAAGCATAATAAGACAAAACAACTAACAGTATTTACTTAAAGCAAAAAAATATCTTGCAAAACTATTCCTGCTGTTTTCATGGAAATTAGTAAAGAAGACTCTCACCACTTAGAAGTGTCATCTCATCAAACTGTGAGAGGGTCACAAAGGCAGTTTTATCTCTGACTCCGCTGCATCCTGAATCTTTCTTGTGTGTTGTCACACAGAATAGGCTGAAAAACACAGATACACAGCATACATTTACATAAGTGAGGTTTTGAATTAAGAATTTTTTTAGTTGCATGAGAATTTTTATACAGTGACAGCACTACCCTTACTTAAGCAAATGAGCCAAATACTTGATCCTCCAACTCCCTACTGCATTTTTGACTGTAATGTCTTACATAAAAATATTACTGAAGCTAAAATATGAACTTGGGATTTAATCCAAGCATTGAAAAACCTATTTTCAGACCCTTGCTGAGAGGCCGGTATTTGGTCAGAGTCAGACAAAGATTGCATCACCAGAAACAATGTAAAATAAATGCTGAATGATGCCCAAAACAACAGGCAAGAATAAAGGAAGGAGAATGACATCCCCTGGGACCTTTTGATAAAGCTTAATGAAATGATCAGGTGCAACCTTTAATATATCATTTGCTACTTCAAGGTAATGGTGTAAATGCTTCACTATTGGCATAAGTCATGGAAGATGTAACGGACCATCTCCAGCGGCATGTTGTTGCTGGACATGAATCAAAGTAAAGTCTGGTCAGTAAAAACAAAAACACAGGCATGAGCCGATTATAAATATTATTTTTCTGCACGCAAAGGTAGATATATTATTACATAACTCTTCAGTGATGATTGTTTTTTATTGGAAAAAAACATTAGTATTTCTTTGCTTTTTTATTAGTGATATTAGACACACATGGAAAACTTTTATCTAAAATGATGTGATGTAGAGATAAAGCAGAGGCTCCATCTGCTCTAAGGGAAAATTTACTCGATAACTGAGCTCACAATATTCATGTGATCTCATTTAAATCTTAAAAATATGAATAAAATATGTTTTTATCTCTGATGAAAGATACAGAGTTTTGGCTCTTCTGTTTTAATTCTGGGAAAACTACTAGATTATCCAAGGTAACGGACAAAGAGAACAAAGATACTGATGGTTTCTGAGATAATTTTGACTCATTTATAAAACAGTTAAAACCTGTAGCCAAGCCAAGGGCTTGGATGGGTCTCACTTTTTTCTGCTTGCTTCACTTCCACCATCCAACGTATAATGCCCAATACACACACAGACATAGTCTCATAAAGAGGGCACCGCCTTGGCCAATACCACATCTTTTCCCTGTACTTATTCCATCCCTGGCTCAGTTCTCATGTCACATACTCTAACTTGAGACTCACAAGGAGAGTGTTAGCAAGCACTTGGGGAAACCTCATTTAAACCAACTCCAAGCCAGGGTATTAAATGAAGCCTTGGGCTCTGCAAAGTCTCTTTGTTTGGTGTAATACAAGTTTTACAACAACTTGGCATTTCTTCTATTAGTGCATTACACCAAGAGTTCTGCTAACAGAGGGATTCAAAAGCAACAGCGCACAGGCTCGTGTAACAGCTGGCATTGCTAATATCCAAGTTGTTAATAAAGTTGTCCATCTATCAGGGAACAGTTCAGTCAAATAGTTCTAGGAAACATGTCGGTGAAGATCCTAAATCATCCAGGCCATGTACTCACTTGTATCCCAAGAAAGGTTATTCAGTTTCTCAATTGCGAAAGCCTTCTGGACTGGAAGGTGAAACATCACTACTTTTTCACTTTTACTTTCTTTTGCAATTACACTGCTTCTTTGCCTAGAAATGTGGGCAAAAGATCTCTGTGGGGAAATTGTTGTTACACAGCTGCACACAGATGATGGTGCTATTACAGGGTTTTGGTGTCTTGTCCAAGGACATGTTAACATGTGACCAGGAGGAACTGGGAGTCTGACCCTGAAATTTATGGATGACTGCTCTACCAACCAATCCACTGCTACCCAATCAAACATGCATCTATAAGAATATACAGTACAGCAATAGTCCCAGACAGCCTGTGTACCATGATGAAGGTGACACAAGTTGCTTCTCAACTAATAAAAAAAAATCAATCGAAGTATTCATTCATCAAGCATAATTTCTAAAATTGCTTTGTCAAATCTTTGTTTATATCTTTAGATATTACACCATGGGTTTGATGTTTGAAGCTGGGAAGCTTTGGACATAAAGAACCTACACAAATATTTATATCTATTTTCTGATTGAATAAAATCATACAGCCAATGAATCAACTTTTTTTTTATTATTTTGGTCTCTTAAAATTATTAAAAAATAAAAATTATTATTAAAATCAATTTTACTATTACCCTTAATGTTTAAACTCCACTGTATCTTAAAAGCCCATTATCCCAGCAAAACACTTGCTGCTCTCAGAGTGCAGGTCTACCTGTGCTTCTTAGAGTTTCCCACAGACTCTCTGCTTTCCACTTGCACGAGCCAGCTGAGGCAGAAGACCACCCACCCTGAGTTTCCTCACCACTGTCACCTAGTGAAGGGAGATTTGTTTCCCTCTATAGTTCTCTAAGGCCTTGATGTTACCATGCTCATGTGCCTTGAGCATATTTTTGATATCTGGAGCTACATAAATAGCTAAAAAGCTAAAATGAAAAAAATGAATTTAAAATATAAACATAATTGTGTGTAATAGAAATATTGCCATCTATGTTTCTTGGGCCCTTTAGGAGAAGATAACTACTTCCCACTCTGACATGTAAAGCCACTGCTTCTTTTCTGTTTGCTAATAAAACAGCTGAATTTCTTTATGTCCTAGGACAACAATCTCACCTGCAAGAATGTGTAAGACAGGCAGGGCACCTGTACTTCGCCTCCTCTGATCCACACACACCACAACTGTTGGAGAGATAGCAAGTCAACACAGGACAAACACACTGTGAGCCAAACTGTACATGATTAACATAAAACTTGTGCTATAGATAATCAACTTAATAACAATCAGATAATGCATCTTATATTGGTAATATTTAAAAGAGATAACATTCATTTAAAACGACTGATTGAATTATAGAGATATAGTCGGAACAACGGTTTAAGTTTTAAAACGACTGTCTCATGTTTACAGACAAACACGGTTAATTAACTTAGCAGAAACCCACGTTTGTTTTCGAGAAAAGAATATAAGCTAATACTAGCGTTACATAACGTTTAGCTTTGTACCTTTGTAGTGGCCTAAAGTGAATATATTACGTTACCACTATCACTATTAAAAATGTCTGTAGCAAGCGCACATGATAACAAACCTGTTAGCTTGCTAAGCTAGTCGTTTCCTCCGGGCTCTGAATCCTTTAAACTACTTACTTCGAGAGAGACATCTTTCTTTTCGTCCCTTTCAGCTCGTCTTCCTGGCCGCCGTCTTCCACCTGGCTCTCCACAGACATTGTGTCTGTTGTTAGTATACTTTTTAATTAAACTTAAAGAGGACGTTAAAGGAGAACAGTCACACACGTTGGTCACAGCGGCACCAAAACAAACCTCCTTCCGCCGGTGTAAGCACATGGAAATTATTTCCGGTTGGAGAGCTATTTATTAGCGCCTCCTGGTGCTCGAGGATATGAACTACAACGACCTCCGGTGACGTAAAATACAAAATGCAATGAAAAATAAACAGACCATAAAAGTAAGTGGACAGTCATGTAGAACAAATGTTCATGCTCTTTTCAAATTGTTTTATGACCCTCTGTAGATACAATTATGGACAGTGTGGCTTCTACAAATGTTAAGGTGTTTATTAGTTCAGCTCTAGAGGACTGGATTGTTTCTGGATGACTGAGGAAACACTGAGTTACCCGAATCCATCATGTTGCAGTTAAAGTGAAACAAGTGCAAAGATATGAACTTTCACTCATGGTTATTTCTCATCATGCTGGGTACCACAATAATATGTTTTTCCAGGATTTTGACTATGAGGCCTAAATATGATTATTGTGGACTCTTCTGGGAACTAACTAACTTATTTTTAAGAGCATTATATTTATTTTTATGAAACGCATAGTTAACTAGAGACTAGAGAAGTGTAAATTAAGTACAGCACCTTTTTGCCCTCTTCAATAACACCTGATTATGCTCACACATATTCACACCTGAAGCCAGTTTTCATTCCACCATCCTTACCTGCTGACCACTGAGCAGCTCCACCTTGCTCAAGAGCCCTTCAGAAGGCAAGAAAATGATTCCCTTTCCCTCTAAGATTCATCCAGTTAATGTATCAAACTTCTTCTCTAACCTTAAGGCTGACATCTAATTAGATTCGTCTTTAGTATGTAGTCATTGTTCTGCCTGTTAAATCTCGACATTTAAAATAAGTATAGAAACGTTTGTGGATAAAATGTTCAATTTATTAGTTTGTCAGCTTATTTATTATTTACACATTTTCATCCAGCTTAATCCTCCACACGCTTTATGTAATTACACTTTGTTCAAGTTGATATAACTTAAGAATATGAAATGACTGAGTTTTCTGTGTATTCTGACCCTGGCCTGCTGTAGCTGCCAGTCCACTGAACCACCACTGATTTAACTGAATTAACAGTATGATTAACATACAGTCACAGGTGTGAACACACAAACACACATTTTAAACATAAATACTTCTTTAGACTGAGCTGTGGTTGACCAAATAGTTCTGAGAGTATAACTTACTGTAGTACAGTAATGTGGACCAAAAAAACAAAGGTTATAAATAAACAGTATGATGTCAATATATACACAGGAAATGTAAAAACTCACTGATGACTCATTCTTTGATGCAGCACCAATGATAGGTTTGCCCTGAAGAACCTACCACATACAAGGAAACACTACAAAAATATGTAGTGTATCAAAATAATGGTTCATAAATTAAAATTGACCAAATCAACATAAGTACTCATACAACATAACAAATCTTGATGTAACCGGTACATACAACACAAAAGCAAAAATGATTAACTTGACATTAGCAACTATTCTATAAAGCAAATGAACAGGTAGAGGTAGAGCACCATCTGTCAAGATGAACAGGTCTGACTGGACAGGACTGGAAACAACAATATCAGTATGTATTATAGCCTTTGCCTGGAAAATGAAATATTGAAAGCAGTCACACATTATCCACATGCTATTGCACTCATATAAACCTTTAGTTAGACAGTGCTCATATGTAGAGGCCTGGCACGTTCCTTCAGGTTGGGCCCCTGTGTAGGAAGGTGTAAGTGTGTTTCAGGGTGAAGGGGGAGGTGTAAGTTTTGGGGTTTGGTTTCAATAGGCTGCTGCTATGTGAAGACCTACCCTGTGATCAGGGACTAATTATGGGTCCATACGCAGTCAACCTAAGCACCGTTTGAATAAAAAATTTAATAAAACATATTTTACAAATTTGATAAATATTGGTATACACTGTTCTCCTTTGGCGTTCTTGGCCTGGATGTTCCACAGAAAGCGAGTTCCTCCATGTAGGTGTACTTTTGTTTAAAGTCCCATTGACGCTCTCCAACAAACTCCCAAGGACACTCATTAGCGCTTAGTATTCTAGCTTCTCTTTGGGAGGCAGCCATCTGTAACCAGCCTTACATTTAAGTAGTTTATGTAGAAGGTTACAGAGCAGTGATGCTGGTGTCAGAGGAAGCAGACTGGACTGACTTCTATATGTCGCTGACTGTTGGGCTGCGTGGAGAATTCCCGTATGTCTACAATAGGTAGCTGACGACTGTCCTGAGAATGGAAGAAGAAACGTGACTGGTGCCAGCTGCCATCTCGGATCTGAAAGATGAAGGATTAAGGAAAAGAAAAGATGAGTCAAGTCACTTGTATCCCAACTTTACAAAATACATCTTACTAACAACAATCTAACATTTTGTTGTTGTTCAAGGTATAAAACACTATGTGATATATCCTAATGTCTA
>JAUBNQ010000020.1:20292801-20304648 GCA_032353495.1 Ctenopoma kingsleyae
GGTTAAAATGTTACACACACTTCCTGAAGTGTGTATCTGTTGCAATACCAGGTCCCCAGATCCAGTTGGCGATAGAGAGCACAAATTTCACACACACTTCACACACACATTTCCATACTTTGCTACCTTGTGGGCCAAGTAAGAAAAAAGCAAGAGGCATATCAGGGCAGTCTCCTGAGCTATATTATATTGAAATCGGTGTGGGGCCCTACTTTTTGGGCCCCATATGCGTTTTGGGCCCCCCGCCGTTGGTGGGCTCCTGGTCATGGAACCCCACACCGTAGCAAATGTAAGTACACACACACACACACACACACACACACACACACACACACACACACACACACACACACAAAGAACAAACATACATAATGAATCACAAAAACATACAGGGTTATACATCTTAGTTGTCTCTCATCGAGATGCATACATTTTGGAAGACCATGCCCACAATTCCTCTAAATCAGGTTGCAACACATTCTGTCTCAGATACTGTTTTGTTCAGTCCTCTGCACAACTTCAATAACCCAAAGAGCATTTCAGAAGCAGAGCAGCTTCTTGTGGTGCTGATTTTTCTTTGTAGTTAAATGCTTGTGGAATCACAAGCATTGACTAGAGTAGGAACTATCAGCTCTGGCGACCGTGTTAGAGAAAGAACGCATCGCAGCTGGATCCAGTGGAATTGTGGGGTTATGGAGAACCCAAGTTCAGTTCTGTTTTTACACAACAGTCAGGAGAAACAATCAAAGAATATAAACAATTGTTAACTCGATATACATCTATATTAAATGACTGTGTGAGTGTTAACATGTGGGATAACACACACAATAATTGAAACAGAATAGCAGAAAGATCAGTTTCTTTTGAACATGAATATTTTCTCTACAGAACCTGATGATGTTATGCATGTACAACGCTAGAAAGATATTCCTCAAACTTCACAGATATTTCTCTAAAATTAGAAAATTCTGTAGATCCTACCAATCTGTTTACTGTCAGACTGTGACATTACTGATATTTTGACACAAATGGGTCTATACAATGCACAAGAAAACATTGCTCAAACTCAAGTCAAGCAGAATAAATTAACAGAAATACTCCCATATTATTGATTCGGTTATATAATCAATAATGCATAAAAGTTGCTTCACATGTGGAAAAACCTATGAGTACTTCGCTTTTAAGATCACTATGTGAAACTTGAGCAAGAACGCTGAAAGATGTTTCACAGGGGAAATTAACTTACATAATCAAAAGGCCTGTGACATGATTTGATTCCTCAAAAAAAAAAAAAAAAACCTTTTAGGTTTATTTGAAACCCATTTAAATATTGAACAAAAGCAAGTTTTCTTTGATACATTTTTTTTTGATTTACAAAATTCAACCACAGCTGGGCTGAAATCATCAAGCATGAAGGACAAGTCCAAAAGACAAACAGCATACGGTCTTTATAATACCACGTTCATCTGGTAAAAGCCAAGTAATGAAACATGGGGCTCTGGCCAAATGTCTGTGCTTGGTCTCATTCTGGCAGCAAATAGAAGGATTTGTCTTGAACCAGAGCATCAGATAGAAGCCTAGCCTAGCCAAAGTGAATCCTGCTGGCAGCGGCTGAACAAGACTTATTGGTTTTGTACGTAAAAAGTAAAAGCCCTTCTAATACAAAAATAGTAGCCTCATAATAGAAACATTGTGATGGTAAAAGTGTCCATCCTGTTTGCAAGTAGCAGACCACAATTATATCAGTCTTTATTTTATATATGAGTGAAGAAATATATTTTTATATGCCTAAAAAGGAGATTGGCATTGTCTCACCGGAGCTCCTGTCTCTCCTTTTGGGCCTGCTTCTCCAGAAAGGCCTGGAGATCCCTGAGCAAAGCAAGAAGACAAACACAGACAACAATATTAAAATCTTCTACTGTATGAATCCAAATTTTGATTACATGAAAAATTGTGGAACTATTGACACAGTATTTTCCAAGAAAACTATATTTTTGGACATGACTAACTTGCCAAATTACAGTACATATATTACACTTCATGTACAAGCCTGTACATTTTAGACAAACCTTAGGCCAAAAATATGAGGTAAAATAGGCAAAACCCCTTCAAAGGTTTTAGAATTGCAAGGCAAATCACCCAAATGCATGCAAATGCAAAGTAAATTAAACGTAACTTAAAGAGGAAAAACTGTCTCCATATCCATCAAATTCCAGGCCCTCAAATGATACACACAACACACTTCCAGTGTTGAGTGAACCAACCTTAATATTTGGTTGCATATTACTAGTTTGTAATAACTGCATCAAGCCTACAACTCACTGACATCACCAAATTGTTGGTTCTTTCCTTGCCCTTGCCGCTATAATACCTTTGGGTTAGGGTTACTGCATATAACAACTATCAGTGTGTTGTTTTGTAATACTACTATGCTGTATACTTACAGTATACTATAGTAGCATTACTGTATTAAGTAGCCACTGTACTACTGACATTTACTAACTTACTGGTGGGCCTTGTGGTCCAACAGCTCCACGGGATCCAGGGATACCAATAAGGCCCTGAAATACAATTTGATATATAATTATATATCAAATGGGATATCTGACGAGATGTCTGTGAGGGCACATACTGTACATGTCATTTTTTCAATCTTTCCTAACCCAAGAATGCACAATCATGTTATTTGTGGTCCCGAGTACCATAGACATCATACAGGAAATCTGCTCACTTACAAGGTCCATCACATCAACATCAAAACAATATACATTAAAAAAAAAAAACAATATTTCAATATTTGTATACTGTAAGGGCAGATAACAGGTGGGTCTTACTAAATAGGAACTATGAATAATGCACTCAAATGACTCACAATGAAAGTCTATAACTACCTATTAGGTTATTTCCTACAAGTCTGGGAAATTATGACCTAATTGTCAAACTAAATATTACATTTTTTTATTACTTTAAAGCTAGAGGTTGGTGCTGAAATGGCTCCAGGATTGTCTCTAGTAAAGCTTCCCAGCATATAGCTACAACAGTTACCCAAAGGTTTTGGGCACAAATATGAGATACAGTACTTAATGATTCATATGTATCCTTAGCACAAAGTATTAGAAGTACATTTACTATCATCCAGCACAGAATACCTAAAGAAATTCACTATATATTAAGGGGATTAAAGCAAATCCTTCAGAGGATCTATTTACAATTTCAGAAAAAGGGGACTTGCAGAATCATTGTGTTTTTAGAAAGGTTACTGTCTTGTTAATCAAATTAATTATTATATTAGAATTCATACAATTCTACATTGCATTGTAGATCCATTCACAGTCTAGAACACAAAGGCCACTGAATGTGTGTGTGAGCACGTCAATGTGTATATACTTTGAGAGCAAAGAATCCATGACAAAAACACCACATTTCCGCAGCTTTAATAATGGGAATTAGGTAATCCTCTCCAACATGTGTGGTCTGCCCTTAACTGAGCAGAGCACTGTTTCAGTGGAACACCAAAAAAGTACAGCCATCAAGTAGACAAGCACCCTGAATAGTGACTGTGTGAAATGTCTGATGTTCATGTAATGGTTCTGTCTACCTGATACCCTTCATCCCCTGGCTCTCCACGCTCTCCTCGTTCTCCTGTGGGCCCCTGTGTAGACAAAAATGCACACTTAAACACACATACAGTATACGCATGCCTGAATATATATACACAAAGCTTCATTCACAATTTCACTTAACACATAACCTTCAGGGAATTTTGGTTGTCGACACTAATACAAGGATCTGAATGTACTATATCAATTTATTGCTCATGTTATGTACTGAAATACTGTGTCAATTTGATAATCCAATGCAACCCATATGACATGTTGACACCAGACGTCCAGTACTGACTGAGCTATGTAGTGGGCACATTCAGTGCTGGGAAATGTATCTCATATAAGTCATAGTACTGTATAGCTGTGATCTTTCCTAAGCTGTTAAGACTCTTTGATATGTTTGGATCCTTTTTCGAGTAGTTTTAGTTTTAGTCTAAGATTGACTTCCATGATGCTGTGAAATACACAGTATCCTCAAGTTAACATAGGTGAATAATGTCTTTCGCTGGTGCTACTGGCCTTGACAAAGACAAAACTTTTTTTTTATGAATTCACAGTCTAGCCTTTTTCAATGTTAACAATGAAATACTTGTGTCAGCCACAAAGTTGTGATGACACCTCTATTTTATTTCAATCCACTGTAACAAAGAAAAGCTTAAGCTTAATCGTGAACATTTTTCTGCTCAATGCTCAGCTAGCAATGAATAGATAAGCTCATATGAAAGGTCCTTATGTTTGACAGATTTACAAGCAGAAATAAAAATGCAGTACTGTCAATCTAGTTGAACAAATACGTAAATGCATTGTACTTGGTACTAAAATTTGTTTTTTGATCCAGATTAACTTTCGCTTCTGATGTCAATGCAAATGGCTTAGACTAAACAGAGTGAGGCCTGTTAAGGATCAGAAAGGAGTTTAAAGGAAAGCAAGACCTACTGGTTCACCTAAGGGCCCTGGTGATCCTGGGGTCTTATTGTCCTCGCCTGGATAACCCTGGAATATAGCAAACAGAACCACAATCACATAAATGTAGAGACAAGATTTTGCAGCCAGACATTATGCTAAAGCATTTTGCTTCCAGATCTAAGTACTGAAATAATAATCAAAATTTAAACACTAGTTTATACATCACAAGCCTCATTTTGTGTGACATTACCTTTTCACCTTTTGGTCCTGGTGGTCCAGTAGGCCCAGGCTTGCCAGGGTGACCCTAAAAAAAGAAAAGGCTGATCAGTGTTTTAAAGGATTCTGCCATCCTTCTACTGGCTACAGCAGACTTTTCAGAGAAATTTGAGTTCCACTGTAAGGGCTGTCAGCATGCAGTATTAACCGGAACTGTAATATAAACATGATTCCTTGTAGAGAACACCATGTTATTTAAGTATTTGGCATTAGACTCAGAATTCACTCAGGAACCAAAGTGAAGTGTGCAGGAAATCTGAGAACCTTCGTACGCACACATGCATGCACACACACAATCAGAAAAAGGGAAAAAAAGAGCGCTTTGGTAGCCAAATGGTTAGAGTGCATGCTACGTAACTTCAGTGTTTCGGGTCCGGCTAGGGACCTTTGCTGCACGTCATACCCTGGTCTCCTTTCCCATATCTATCAAATAATTGCCAAAAATATCTTTAAACTAACTAGAGCTACCCTCTTCATGTTATGCAACCTAAACCCAGTATTGTGGGCATTGACCAGGCTTTGTGGCTTCCTTGAAAAATTTGTTTATAGACTTCATCATGTTCAGTTCTACTTCTGGCTGTTATCTGTGTAGTATCTATGATTTTGCTGCAATGTGGTGTTGTTTATATAACCAACATCGAAGAGTAATGAGAAATGTAAGGATGGTAGGACTTATGTATGATGTCTTCCACCATAATTAAACTTGGGATGTCTCCAGCTTGTGCTAAGCTAAAGCCTGACTCATGCCTCTTGGGAAGGTGGTGCAAAACCTCAAGTAAGCCCAAATGACATCTTTACAGACAGCACGAGGGCACATGCCTCACAACTCTTAAAATTCTGCATCTTGCTAGACCGTCTCATTGTTGGTGACTGGCTCCTTGGTCACAGCGAACCCCAACCCAATCACTTCCTTCTCTGCCTCCATCTAACATGCACCAATAAATAGATAACCAACACATTAAAATAGACCAAATATAAAAAAACAACATGAAAGCAAGTGGAACTGTCAAGTTTTGAAACACGGGAGAAATGCTTGTCTGTTAGACTTAGTATTTAGTCTTGTTCAAGACATTTAAGTACATGTATTTGTTTTTTGCTAATGTTTTTTACGTTTGCAAATGGTTCTCATAAAACCACAGGTTGGAAAACTCACTGTGTATCCTGGCAGTCCTGGTTGTCCTTCTATCCCCATGACTCCAGGCTGACCCTGGAAACAATGCAGAAAATGCACACAAAATGAGACTCGGAATCAGTCCTAGCGCTGTTTGTTTTGCTTTTTTTTCTTTGGTTTAGCTAAATATAAGCTTGGCTACAAGCAGACACACATGCAAACTGAACCCAGTGACCAGTTGTTTTATGACTAGGATATAAATCTTTTCTCCACAGCTATCACAACATGGTCTTAGTGGTTCCTCACTTCACTGCCTTCCACTTGGCTTTTTACTGTTTTCCCAGGCATGAACAAAAAAAAGTATACTACTGGCAACTTCCTTATGACACTAAAAAAGGAAGAATAGCCAATATCATATTTAGTATCAAGAATATTAAACAATACATTTAAATATAAGTATGTTGCATTTTAATCTTTGCGTCAATATATCCAAGACCCGCATGGATCCACACAGAACCAAGAGAACATGGTATCAGGTGTGTTTAGGAGCGAGAGAGAAAAAATTAGAACTAATTACTACAGCTCACCAGAGCTATGTCATGATTGAACTGAAATCAAGCTCATTTAAAAAATTGGGTAATGCCTATTTAGTTACATGTTTTACTGTGGTGGCGCGTGATTCTAACTATTAGCAACTATTACTGTGTTTTATTGTGTCTTTTCCACAATAGCTGCTTGGTAATTGATCTAACAAATTTATAGATTATGCTGCTGCTGGTATTTGTGTTCTCTCTCAGTTTGGCTCAACCATATTTTCAATTGGCTATAATTGTCTTCGGGTCTTGTCGAGTCAGGTCTGGCTGAAGGTAGGTTTTCCATTTCTGTTTTAGGTTGGGTCCAAAATTGTGGCCCTCTAGTTTGAAGCCACTCCAACATTCCTAAATACATTTTTGCCCAAATGTAACAAATGTTATAACAAATACAATCACGAGAGAGATCAAAGAGAGGAAGAAGTGTAACTAACTGGAGTGCCTCTAGTTCCCCTGGCACCTTTCAGCCCTGGCTCGCCTGGTTGACCAATGTCTCCTCGTGAACCTATTTCACCAGCAAGACCTGGAGGGCCTCTTTCTCCCTGGAAAAATCCAAATTGTTAGTGGAAGTTTGAACCATCAGATAAAGGAAAAAAACTAAAACAAATGCCTAGTGACATACTGCAAACACAGCATTGAGCCTCTTTTGTCTATAGATATCAATTTCTGTATAACCGTCCTTCAAGAAAAAGCCATTTCACAGCAGGCTGTATGTGTCCAACACCAATTCAATTCAAATCAACTTTATTTATACAGCGCCAAATCACAACATAAGTCATCTCAAGGCACTTTACAGTGTAAGGTTTAAGATCTTACACAAAACATATATATAAATAAATATTTGTATTCAGTTCAGTTCCCAAATATGGAACTGGTGTTCCAGTTCCATTGTGTATTATTCCTCCTAACCTGAGTAAACAACTACAAATGCGGCCCAAATTAGATAATTGAATAGTCCTCTGGAACCACTTGAATGCCAAAGAACAAAACTGGAGATTGTCCTTGCGGGCAAACATACTGTACTGAAAAAGTGGTGGTGAACAATGTCCTTGCCTTCTTTCCTTGTCGTCCTCTGTTCCCTGGGGGTCCTAGTTTTCCTTCTGGTCCCTGTACAAGGAGACAAATGATTACACACACTTGTTTTATACAAAAATTATACAATGACAATTGTAAACTGTAAACATCACAGCAACTTTAGTTTGTGCATATCTATTAAATAGGTATTTTGATAATAATATTTACATTAATGTTAATATTCACAAACACTGTTCTAACACCAAATTCTATCAACATCAGTATTTATTTCCAGGTGATCTAACAGCATGGTTGAGAGACAGTGTGGCTTACATAAAAAAAATATATCTTGCACAAGGCTGCAACACTACTAAAATAGCCAAAATGTTGAGACATGATTTAAACACAAACACTTTGTCAGTGAAGGAAGATAGCTTTGCAAAAGACAAATTGAGAAGAAAAGCATAAAATTAACTGCAAGAGATTTGCAAAACATTAGGCACTGAACTTCCAGAAACCCTTCAGTGTCCTGTGCCATCATTTTCAATGCTGCAATGTTCCTGGAATCTGCAGAAGCACAAAGTGCAAAGTCCTCTGGGCTACTGGCCAAATAAGAAGGGGCTAAATCACAGCCACCATTAAATATGAAACACAAGTTGAAGCACTGAAAATGGGCCAAAGAATATCTTAAGACTGGTTTCTGACAAGTTTTATAGACTGATGAGATAGGTGTGACCTATACAGTTTGACTCAGGCATCAGTAAGGCTGTGGATGGGTAATGACATGGCCTGCTATCATCACTGATTAACTAGTTGGATCTGTTTTTAAATGGAGAAAAGAACTGAGTCAGGAAAAAACATTTCTTCAAGCAGTGGTACAAGAAGAAGTCTGCAGAAATAAAACCACCCATATTTTTATGCAGGACATAGCTCCATCTCATTCATCCAAATACTCCATAGGTTCATAAGCCAGCAAAGGTGTCAAAAGACTAAATGATGACATGATACCCTTGCTCATCTGATTTAAATCCAACTGAAAACTTGAGGGCTCTCCTAAAACATGTGACTTACATTGCATTTAGGAGAGTCTGTGTTGGCAGCATCAATTAAAATTGACTATGCACGAATAAAGAAAATAATTATTTCCATGGATGCAACACTGAAGTAACTGTAAAGACAGGTGGCTACATTAGGAAATGAGTTTATTTAAATGAGAATGCAAATTTCATTTCATTTCATCATTTTTGATCAACCAAAAGGGACAGATCTCACACCACAGTTCAGTTTTCTGCAATAGCATCCAGTGTCTGCCCGCCTCAGATTCAAAGCTCTGTCACTCATCTACAGAGTGGTCAACTCAACACAGCACTCTAATCCAGGTCTATAATCCATCTCACTCACTGCTTTCTGCCAACGAACGGCATCTGGTGGTCCCTACACCACACAACACAAGATTCCAAGCCAAGTTTTTCAGTTCAGAGTTCCCACAATGGATGAACAAACTGCCTACAGTAACTCTGCTTGCTCAGCAACATTACTCACAATATTCAAAAAGAATAAATTATTATTCAAATACAAAAGTTTGCATAATAGTGTCTGCCAACTGACTAAATGTGAATGTAAAGCACACGATTTTTGTGTTTGTATGTTTTTGTGTTTGATTTCTTCAAGTTGCTAAGGAAAGACAAAGAACCTGGTCACCGGCTTGAGGTTTGTGCAGGAATTTGTGTTCATGTTTACCTTCATCAGTACAAAAGTACAGCCAACAGTTTCAGCTCTTGCAAAATCTACATTTAGACCATACTGGATACTGGACTGCTCAGCGGCCTGGAATTACTCTGCCTGCCCACTGCATCACTGGTCCCGACTGCAGCTTCCTGCTGGAAGACTCCGCTGGAAGAGCTAACATGCCACAGAGCAGATAAAACCAGGTAAAACCTGCAATGGTGGAGTGTGTGTTTACATCAGTAATGCTTGGTGTTGCGTGGTTTGTAAACACTGTTCACCATTGGCAGAGTTTGTGATGGTGAAGTGAGCACTTACTATGTACCAAGGGAGTTTTCACCCATTATGCTGGTAGCTGTTTACATCCCCGCCAGCCCCAACAACAGGAACGAGGCACTCAGTGAACTGTGCTTTGCTGTTAGTGAACAACAAAACGGCCCACCCAGATAGATTTTTCACCTTTGCTGGAAATTTTAATCATGCTGACTTAACAACATTTCCAAAACTTCATTGGCATGTGGGCTTTCCAACTAGAGGAAGTAATATACTGGACTTTATTTTCACAAACTACAAAGGGGCATACCAAGGCTGCCTCGCTCCCCTACCTAGGCCTCTATGACCACACCACTTTTAAGCTAATGGCAGCATACAGACCACAGGTGAAAATCATCAAACCAGTCCAGAATCAATCAGAGATTTTTGTGTGACCAGAGCCAACCTATCCCATTGCATCAGTAAAGCAAAGCAACAGTACACAAAAAAGACACACAGCCTGTGGCGGCGAATCCAGACCATCGCATATTACAAATGTCCACTACAGTACTGTGGCAGCAGTGTTTCTCTGCTGAACCAACGTAATGACTTATTTGCATACTTTGATGCTGTAAACGACATGCCTGCACAAACCTCAAGCCGGTGACCAGGTTCTTTGTCTTTCCTTAGCAAGTTTAAAGAAATCACTCTCCAAGATTAATCCCTGCAAAGCTGCTGGTCTAGACAATATATCTGGTCGAGTGCTGAAAGACTGTGCAGATGATTTCAAGGATGTACTCAGACATCTTCAACATGTCTTTAAGTTGGGCTGTTGTAGAACCACCGCGATCTTACCTGTGCCAAAGAGGATACTTCCATCCTGCCTAATCGACTACCGCCCAGTCACACTGACCTCTAGCATCATGAAGTGCTTCAAGAGACCAGTCATGCACCACATCAGAGCCAAACATTCACCCACCCTGGACCCCTTCCATTTTCCTTATCAGGCCAACTGGTTTGCAGATGACGCAATCTCCTCTGCTCTCCAATTAGCTCTCACCCTCCTGGACACAAAGGGCTCTTATGTGGGACTGCTATTCATTTACTTTGGTCAGCATTCAATACCATAATCCCTCAGCCACTAATATGGAAACTGGACCTGCTGGGCCTGAACACCTCACAGTGTAACTGGATATTGGACTGCCTCACTAGAAGACTTCAGTCAGTAAGGATCGGAAACTATACATCGAGCATCACCACACTGAACATGGAAGACCCTCAAGGTTGCGTGTTTAGTCCCCTGCTTTTCACCCTGCTGACCCATGACTGTAAACCAAGGTACAGCACCAATCATTTCAGCAAATTTGCAGATGACACAACTGTAGTGGATCTTATCAGCAATGACGATGAAAAGTGTATACACTTTACACCATATACAAGGTGAACCAACTGGCCACATGGTGCAAAGATAACTCTCTCTCTCTTAGTGTGGAGAAAACTAAGGAGATTCTTAATGACTTCTGGAGAACACACATGCAGCTCCCCCCACTGACCATCAATGATACTGCGGGGGGAGGGGGCTCCTTTTACCAACGCACCATTGACAGCATCCTTTCCATCTGCATCAATGTGTGGTTTGGGATCTGTACCATCTCTAATTGCAACACACTTGCATTGATAATGAAAGCTACACAGAAGATAGTTGGTGCCTTGTTTCCTTCCCTCTTAGACATCTATAATGTCTGCCTTGCCCGCAAAGCAATTATCACCTACAGAGCCTCCCATCACATCCCATCACCTACAGAGCCTCAGACCAGATTGGGCAACAGCTTCATCCATCAGGCTGTCAGGAGGCTGAACTGTGTTTTGTTTATTTACTGTGTTCCATTTATTAAGTATATGTGTATATCTACACTGGGATCAGAGGGAAACAGCATTTCAACCCTTTATATGTCCTGTACTTATAGTAGAAATGAAAATAAAGTTGACTTTGACAATGTAACTGAACTCACATTGGATTTTGACCCTGGAATCTGTGTCACTTTGTTGTCTAAATACTGTGTATGTGCTAACCTGCAGACCTCACAGTACTGCAACTTAACAGTATCTGATTTTATACAAAAACTGGCATGTGATCCACAATGGTGTTTAAACTTTTACCAGATTTTGCCGCTTACAGTTTTGTAAACCAGGCAATACTGCTTTCCCACAGAACTTTGGATGTTCCCTCCCTTTCTGATATCAGTGACCTTCCTACCCCTACACCCAGGATGAGACCTGGATCTGTTTCAAAACTAACAACCACTTTGACTGACAGCTATCACACAGTGCAAAACATCTACAGTCTATGATATAGTATTGCTTGTTG
>JAUBNQ010000020.1:20304748-20326608 GCA_032353495.1 Ctenopoma kingsleyae
AAACTAACAACCACTTTGACTGACAGCTATCACACAGTGCAAAACATCTACAGTCTATGATATAGTATTGCTTGTTGTCCCAGAAGCAAAAAGTCTTTGCTGACCTCTGCTGGGGTACAAGTGCATTATCTGGTTAAGTGGACTTACGTAACCTGTTGTCTGAGTTGCAGGAATTTAAAATTAGAATGGTGTGATTGCTCTTTTATGATGCCTCAGCAAAAGAATGGTGATGCTCAATCAAGCTCTTGCTGGCTCCCACATAAGTAATGTAAAAAACCCAGAAGAACCAGTTCTACAATTTTTTTTAAATTTTTTTTTTTAACTTCAGCTCTAGTTTAAACATAAACTAAGAGCAAACACGTGTTTTCCAAATAAATCACAAAGTCAATATAAGCAACATTTTGTGCCAACTTTATATGAAGGGCATACAAATCAGTGATTAAAATCACTTTAATTGGAAAATTAAAAAGAGAAACATACTCGAAAGCCTTGCTTTCCAGGCTCTCCAAGCAGTCCTGGGGGCCCGGGGTCTCCTTCTATTCCTTTATCACCTGACTCTCCAATTGGACCACAGTCACCAGGTTCTCCCTGACAAAGAGACGACGAGGAGTAGATAGGCAGGAAAACAGAATGAAACATGGTTATAATATAATATGTTTGATTTTGCCAACAAAAGTCACCTGGTCAGACAACCTGTGGCAATGAGAGGATACCAAAAACTTCTTGTGATTTTTCTTTATTAGACGTTTTGATACATTACAAAGAAGTGCCACATTGAATGGACTAGCAGACTTTTTGATGAAGTAAAGCAAACAGAGTCTATGAAAAACTCATCATATGGGGAATCCTAACCCCCCCAAACAAATCCATAACTAATCTTGGCTACATTGTTGATTCTGTTAGAAAACAATAAAACTGAGTCAACAATAACTTGTTATATTTACCTTGGGTCCATCTTTCCCTTGAGGACCGTCTTCACCAGAAGGACCAGGTGGACCCTACATACAAATTACCATCAACACACCCAATAAAAATGTCAGTTATGTCTTAAAGTACACTTGTACATCACTGCATAAATGTGAGAAGTTAAACTGCTAGAGGCAGATCAAAACAATAGTTTTAAGAGAATCCAATTTAAGGAGAGAGTAAAATGAAGGTGCAAACTGCACAAGTACTAAAAAAAAAAAGTTTTTCTTGCCTGAAATGAAAAAAAGAAGTGCACAGCACCCAAGCTCCTGACAAATACTATAAGACATAAGTTTAGCTTACAACAAAGTTATTGAGAGAAGAACTTAGTAAAATGACACCAGAACTCAAGGCTGACATTTATTTTTCATGGCGCTCATGTCCTTACATGAAAAAAATTATCCAAGCTAAACTGAATTATGAATTTGCTTATTTAAGTGGAGGTGACAGACAGGTGAATTTATGTCGCCATGGGAAATGTGTAGATATTAACGCCTACTCCCAGAGATTGGAAGAAGTGATTTCATAGTGCAACCAAAGATTTTTCTTTCTTCAATCAATTAAGAGAAGTAAAAATGGACTGTGGGTCTAGTGTATCTGGATTTCAAGCAACGTTGTAAAAGAAGTCTGTCAGACAAAATCAATCATCATTCTGCTCTATTCAGTCTTGGGGATTAGGCATCCTTGTCAGAATGAGGGGGAGTAAATAGATGACCTGGTTAGATTTACCCAAAACATAAGAAAGGAAGGGATTAGTGGGTGTGTTTGCAGTCACTCACTCTCACTCCCTCCTGTCCCCACTCCCCTTCAGCTCCTGGAGGCCCGGCTTCACCCTGCATGGACACAAGACACAAAACAGGGCTGTCTGGAGGTCTAAACATACTTTTGGAATCACACTCCTACATCATTCTTGTTAGTCCAAAGAAGTACAGTTGCCATGACTCAGTTTCCAGATAACCTATGACTGAGAATCTTCATAGTCACAATGCTTCAATAACCACTATTACATGGGGAAAAGGCAGTGTAAGACTTGACAATCAGTTGTTGTTCACCCAAGGCTACAGTTACGTCAAGTACAAATTGACTGAGGAAGTTCACAACTTTCCATATTGCTCGAGGGTGGTGGAGTAGTGCCACATTACAAATGTTTTCCAAGACACAGCGATGGGGGGAGTGGTTGCAAAAAATATGGCAAGGTTCTGCTGACCTTTAATCCAGGCTCTCCAATGGCTCCCAGTTCCCCCTCTGCACCAGGCCCACCCTACAAGATGAGACAGGCATGAATGTTTCATCTGTACCATATGCATAGAATGTCAACTATAAAACTACTAATGAACTTATAATTAGTTAAAAATATTTAATCAAACGTACTTCAGAACCTTGCTCTCCATCAGGTCCAGGTTCTCCAGGAGGTCCTTTGAGTCCCTGAAACAAAAATAACCATCATAAGATGCTTTAAGAACACAAAATTAATTATAGCAAGTGTACCACTTAGTTTACTCAAGGTACAGTAAATTGGAAGATATAGTACAGGAACAGACATAATACGCTAATCTAGCATAAAATGGTAAAACAAAAACATTTTTATCTGTAGAAAAAGACAACAGAGAGCTCAGAAAGCCTCAAGTAAGAAAACTGGAGACCAGCCAGAAACAAGATGAGACCCGTAACATAAACCATGCCTCTAGCGCTGGTGAAACCTCTCACCCTAATAAATATTTGTATCTGATCATTTGACATTCTTGATGTACCCAAGGGGTCTGCGGATTTCCAGGATAATCAAAAACGAAGCCACTAAAGAGGCATGAACAAGGTATGGAGCTAGGTATGGAGGTAAGTAGAGAAAGCATCAAACAAAATAAATCTAAAATGATTTTCTCCCTCCCAAACTGTGGTAATAACATTATGTGAGATCCAGCAAGAGCTAAATAATAAATAATTTTGAATCTAACAACTTCTTTGCCATGAAAGATTTGTAAGCAACAATAAATCTCTGAATACCATCTCCAGCAGTCATTACAGATTCCAGATAGGGCAGTTTTCACAATGTGTGGTTTGTTTGCAGTTTCCAGAAACATAAACACAAAAGCCAGAAGACAGCATACTTACTGGTTCACCATGGGGTCCCCTCTCCCCGGAGCTGCCCGGAATACCTGGTTTACCCTGCAAATATACAGTCAGGAGCTCAATGTAGCCTCAGTCATTCACTTGAGTAATTACAGAAAATAAGTATTAAAACAGTTCATCATTATCATCATTCTGATCACTAAAGTAACCACAAACATGATGACTAATATTTCAGCAATGCCTAATGCCTACAGATATGACATAAAAAATGCTTTGTTGCAGTTCAGATGGATTGGCTTTCTTGTAGTGTCAGATCTCTTGTAGTCTAAACATAGTTTTGCTAAGTTGAAATAAGACACCCTAATTTTAAACGTTTATTCCAACATTGACAGAGGACATTAGTTATGCACATGCAAGAGGCAGCTGGTTGATCCAAACACTAAAATACATATATAAAAGTTGGACAAGATAGTGGCAACAGCCATTAGCTACAGAATACATTAATGTACATTTAATCCAAAAAAGTACACTCAAATATCTTGTTTGTTTCTATTCACTGAAAACACAAGCAAAATTAAATATTCTCAGGCTCTGTAAATTTGTCTTTACAGACTGAATCAACTGAACAAAAGTGAGAACAAAAGAACAAAAAAAATAAACATTGAAATGTTCTTACAGGCCAAATGTTCTTATGTAAAAGCCAATGTAACAGTCAAATGTAGGTGTTGAAAGTAAATTTTGAGATTTTAGCAAATCTACAGTATATTTTAGTGTTTTGTGGCAACAACCACAACTGTATAACTGTGCAGTCACAATCTGCAGTGACTACAAAAAAAGAAAATCAGTAAAGGGGCTTAGTGGGCTCTGACAAGATAACATGGTGTTGACATAATCACTCAGTGACTTTTTTTCTTCTTTTTTCTGAGGAGGCTAAGGAAATTTGGCATGTCGCCAAAGATCCCTGTGGTACGGTAACACTACTGCTATCGACTGCAAATGCCTGCAGAGAGTGGTAAAGACTGCTGAGAAGATCACCAGGACTCCACTGCCCTCTCTACAGAGCACCTTCAACAGAACAGTCTGCAGGAGGACAGCCTCCATACTCAAAGACCCCACCGACCCCCAACACAGGCTGTTCACACTTCTACCATAAGGCAAGAGGTATAGAAGTGTGAAATGCAGGACTACCAGGCTAAAGAACTCCCCAAGGCCATTAGACTCCTAAACCACTGACTGGAGTTTGTAATCAGGATCCACTTCATTCCATCTACTTCACCTGACTTCCAAATGTACAATTCCACATGCACAATTTGAACACACACATACGGCACACACTTACCTGCACCTTATTGTTGTTATAATTATGTTACCTTTAATGCTACTTATTTATCTTTTTATTCTTATTATGTGGCATTTGGTGTGGACAGCAAAGAAAGAATTTCATTGTACAGGGAAACATGTTTCTTTACTTGGCACATGACAATAGGGCCTTTGAATCTTGAATCTTTTGCTCACAGAAATGAAAAAAAGATTTAAGCATGATAGTGTTTAAAGGAGATTGTCAAACACAAGATGGCGCCATGGCTCCACTGAGGTAGACAGCAAAAATACTCTCACTATGATAATCCAAAGATGTAACATTTATGGCAGCATTATAATGTAACAATAATAATGCTCTAAAGTCCGTTAGGGTTGATGTTTAATTTGTTTTACTGAGACTGAGTGACCAAATCAATCATTTGACAATCCACTAAGAAATTTAAAATACAAAAACAAGTTTTGTCACATAAACTACAGTAGTAGTATTAACCAAAATCAAATGACACTTGTAAAATGTTTACTTTTGTCCACATCATATAACATTCATAATATAACAATAATCATGATACATTGGGATTTACTTCAAAAGGTTCAACATCACAGCACACGTTCTTGGCAACTACACATCAGACACAAGGCTGAAAATAAATAAAACAACCGTTCCAACTCAGTGGCTCATCTATTTCCAGTAAGAGATAATTCATACCACTGCCCAGTGTTTTCTTTTATCTATGATAACTTCCTTTTGGGTGCCTTTATTAGAGCAAACTCAAATAATAATTATAGATATTACAGGTGAAAAGAGGATGTAGAAGTCAATTACAATTTTGTGTTGTCTGCTGAAGTCATAGTGATGCCTCTTGCCAAAGTAAAGACTAAGTCAAGATAATTAAAGCTCTATAAAAGAAATTCAGCAAAAAAATAAGTTAAACATCACTTACAGGTTTTCCGGGAGGGCCCCTCTCACCTGGACTGCCAGCCTTGCCCTTGAAAGAGAGAAATCAGTGTTTGAATGATTAATGTGCAGTTTCAAGGAAAGCCTCAGTTTATTCTGAGAAAAATACTGGCACCACATTAAAGGGGGGTGGCTAAAAGCTTCACCACACATTTGCTGCCTAGCGTTTGTAAAGACAAAACATTCTGACAAATGAATACAATTCCTTGATAAATGGTTTCAACATTTGTCTCAGAAAAACACACAATGTAACTGTTTCAACTGTGCTGCTAATCTAGCCAGAAGCCTTTGAATGACAGCGCAGCAACACAAACATATATATGCATGGATATGATGTGCCCACACCTCAAATAGCTGTGGTGATATACCTGCACACTGGAAAAGCTCAAAGGCTCTAAAAACAAGGCACCACAGAAATATCTGAAGCCAGGTTGCATTTCACTCAGCTAGATCAGTTAAATACAAAGTTTACTTTTATCTTGCTTATCTTTGGCACATTTAGCTCAGGTGTCCTCACAACAAGCTGGCAGCTGTAGACAGTAATTACATTTGGGTATAACCTGATACAGAGGCGAGAAGACAAAGGCCCACTATGCAATAAGAATGATTAAAGGCCCACCATGCTTTTACAGAGAGCTACGGTTTATGCCCGGCCCAAGGTTTGAGTATACATGTTGTAATGTGTTTCAAAAAGGGACATGCTTGTTAACATGGATACTGCAGGATGCTGCTTTAAGTTCAATTATTCTTGTCTTAGAAATACATATAAATATTGCCACCTCATTTTTTAAGAGCCTAAAGCATTAATCCAGAAATATGTTACACATAGAATATTTACAGCAACCTACTTTTAAGTTTTTGTTGTAAATGTTTCTCAACTTTCTAAAATGTTGTCTACCAACATTTGCTTCATTCTTGTCTCTTACAAAAGCTAATATAAGGTGAAAGACAGTTGTAAATAAAACTACAAATACAGTATATCAATTTAAAGAATGCTTACTATGAATCCAGGCTCTCCTTTTTGTCCAATGTCACCCTTTTCACCCTAAAAAAAAACAAAAAAACATTCAGAAACCTTTTTTTTCAGTGGGCATAATATAAATCAGTTATTAGCTTTGATAAATGTCAGACTAATGCACAAAGACAATGACACTTTTCATGCAAAAGTATTAAACTGCATCTCATCTTCACAAGCTTATTGCATGTGCAAGCTGATTGTATGACAATGGTATGTAGGTTTACCTTGGTGCCCTCAGGGCCTGGTTCTCCCAGTGGGCCATCTGGACCCTGTGGCCCCTGTGGGACAACAACATGGATCATTTAGCATCAACGGATCATACACACGATACAGTATGTCTACTAAACTAAACTAACTTCCACATTACACCAACCAACAAAGCAAATTGTCTGTGTTCTTGATCTATTTTCAGGATTTTCCTGCCCTGATGACACAACCTGCTGCTCCCACAAACATTCCAGTTTTTTTCCCAGCATTTCTGCACCACCACACAGGCAGGACAGATTTACAGATAAAGATCTGCAAATACAACCCAATACCCTACCCCCTTTTCTCATTTGTCCACTATTTCATGGCTTTTAGACTTTTAGCCTGTTTCCATCTAGTCTCCTTTTTATATACTGTATCTCTATGTTTAATGACTATCTGCTCCTATTTCACCAGCATCAGATTCCCACCACTTTCAGGTCATTCTGCCCCCTTAAAGCTTCCTCAGCTTTAGCTTTCTTACTCTTTGTTCCTTCATCTCACTCTATAATATTGGTTCAAAGGTCATTGTGGCAACTATGCCTGCAAAATACTTCTGCTAAATGCTCCAGGAACTTGAGCTCCAGCTTTTGTCAATATTAAGCAGCCACAAAATTTATTCTAGCTTCTCAACATACATTGTGATACAATTGTTACAGCAAATCTGAGTAGGCAGGGACATTTTAACAATATAGTGTGTGCAAACAGAATAACTGCATTGGTTTCCACTATTTAACTGCAGATAGGTAGTCAATCCAACAACTGCTTATCTACAAGTAATACTAGACATTAAATAAAAGTTTGTCCAAAAAGAAACAGATTACCATTATTGTCAATGTAAAATTGGATTGCATATTTGCATCCCAGAAAGTAAAGCAAATGTGATGTAATAAAGTTTCTATTAACTTATAATCAGTGCTACTACTAGAAATAAAGTACAGGCAGATTTCTTTAAGAAGATATTATATATAATGGACTAATAATTCCAAACTCTTCATGTGCATAAGCACAAAACAAAGTACAGAACAGTCAATTTAGGACTAAGTAAGCATAACAGAGTATTGTAATTTGCAGATCCACCCAACTAAATTGTAGATCCACAATGATCAGTCATAACATTACAAGCACCTTGTGGTTTTAATGTTGTCTGTACAGGAGTCAGCATAGGCACCACAACTAGTAGTTGGATATGTAGCAAGCTGTTCTGTTCTGTGTTGATCATTTTCCAATGCTGACCCCTGTCCACCATAACATTTAAACCATCATGTGCTTTTAATGTTGTGGCTGACATCTTGTGGCCTCCAAACCTGGATGTCATTCTCCTTACAGCCACATGATGCCTCCCCAGTATTACCACACCATATCCATTTTACATGTTTTCCAACATGAACTTCATGGGTCTTACGAAACTGTTGTAAATATACAGGCCAGTTGGAAGGACAAACATGTCTTTTAATTTGTTAAACCTCTGGTTTATGGGTAGTGTGCTGTGATGTGAACCAGATGACCAATGATCTGATATATATTGATATACTGTCACTATTGAGTTGAACTAGGGTCAGATATGCAACATGCATGCCACTAGTACAACTTATGTCCCAAAGGTACAAACAGCTCATACCCTTCGGCCCTTTGGTCCAGCATTACCTGGACTGCCCCTCTGCCCCTGTGGACCCTGCAAAAAAACAAAAAGACACAAACAAGATAGAAGGCACAGAGAGTAACTATTATGAGATCATAGTTGGGAAAGAGAGCAGTACAGTACATGAGGAAGATTTCTATATTGTTTCTTTGGCAGGATGCAGTTAAAGTAACTACCTCTGCCATGTCATCAACTATAATACTAAAACAGAGCTGATAGCTGGTATCTATGCTGTTAATCTTCGAGTTCAAGTGTTATCCAACCAAGATGCTATCATGAATCAATGCATCCAAGCACCAGAGCAAAAGAAAGCAAAAACTTCAGAAAAGTAAGTTAATTTTAAAAATGTACACAGGGAGAAGTAGAAAATAATTTTTTTTATCTTACATACAGTGAACTTGGATTTACATATAAACACTTATTTACTTAATGGAAATAATATGCATGTGACATGATGCTGTGGTGAAGGTATGACACTTACAGGGGCGCCTTGCATTCCAATGTCCCCTGGACTTCCTGGTAATCCTGGATAGCCCTTGTACCAAAACAGAAAAAAACAGTAGATAATAGACAATGAACCATGTCACTGTTCAATGGCATCTGCTACATAGGTGTTAAATGTTATTACCATTATACTAATTATTCAGGCTATGCTGCAATAATGTTTCAGATTTTAACAATGACTGAATGCATGCTGAATGCAGCATCACTGCAAGACCGTACAGTAAATGTTCTAAACTGCAAAGAATTAGGTCTGTTCTGTTACTTATTAAGATGTGTTAGAACATGTTCCAGATCTTCTACAAAAAAAGAAACAATTGGAGACAAAAGCCTAGCTCTCTGTCAAACACATACACACATACTAGCAGTGATTCAATGATCAAACTATTCTGCCAGCCACCAAATTAGTCATCCTTTCATTCCAGTCAGCCTGCTAGCCAGTCTGCCAGTCAGCTAGGTCAGGACTAGGGCCAAAGCCACAGACATGGAGCTAATCTAAGGGCAAAGTACAGTGAGAGATGTAGGCCAGCTTCACTCTATGAACTCATACAGTATTACAGTAGACAGTGGAAACACTGCCACACTGGACGAGTGCATTCTTCTTTTTCCTCTAAGGATTACAACTGTCAAAATTATGTTCATACAAAGACATTGCAAAAACACACCCAGTACAAACACAAAGTAGTGACTAATGTTGTGACTAATGCTATTAGCCTATAATTATCTACACATGTATCAAACCCAAATTCAACATAATGCCTAAATTTAAAGAAGACGACAAAACACAATGACATAATTTTATGCAAGCACTCCATTCTAAGCAACAGCCAATTGTCACCCAAGGCAACAGGGCTGTAGTACAGCAATGGTGGTTTTTGTGACATAACATTTATAAGTTGGTTACAAGCTTTCTTTTCAGGTCATTAAATTGTAAAGACCAGAATGAGTGATCCAAAAGAGTCCAGAGAAACCCAAAATGTTTTCATCCCCATCTTCAAAATAACTGAATTTTACAAAGATTTGTATCTACAAAAGTTACAACAAAGAGTTGTCTGGAACTTTTTAGGTCTCTGGTGAGTCTGCATTCATTTCCATGTAGCTAAGTATTGTCTGCCAAAACTTTCAACCAAAATTGCTTAGTGAATTAGTTTTATATTGATCATATTTAGACATTAGTTTACTAAACAATGTATTCAAGCTGCGGAAGGCTGTTCTACGTTGGCCAATTTCTTTTTTCATGAATACAGTACAGCTCTGGCATTTACCAACTGTCAGACAAGTAGCAGAGCTCTGCAGTATACTCTGAGTAACTGTATTTACCCTTGGCCCCTTCTCCCCAGCTGGACCCGTTGGACCTGCTGGTCCTCGGTCACCCTAGGGAAAAACAGTAAGACAGAGAGAGCAGCTCATTTAACTATGATGTTAAACCTCGAGACACCGAGACACAGCTTCACATACACCTTTCCCATTTTTTTCTACTCTGGGGCTTCTCTCCATTCATGAAAGTGGAGCATAGCTTCTTATGCATTAGAATGACAGCTGGTTGAGTGAAATTTAAAGTGAGCAGATCCAGTACCCTGATGGAGGTACTCAGCACAGTGGTAAAACCAAAGGTAACCTCATTGTGAGCAGTAAAGCTGCCTAGATCTCCACTCTAGCTATGCTCATTGAACTGAACTCTAACATTCATGACTGTACAAGTTTCCTTCAAGTTCTTCCTAAACTTCTATCAAAAGGGAGAACAATAGCTTTCAGGCTCTGTGACAGAAGTCGTGAGTATGGAATTAGATTTTTCTACATAAGAAAGGTATTTGTGTGCTATGGGGCTATGACTGGTGCTGACAGATTGAACTAGGAGGAGGGTTTTGGATATAAATAATTCCCCTTGAAATAACTTGCTGTAGCAGAGGGATGAGAGGAAGTAATGGCAACACGGCTTTGACAATATTCTTATTGTGACAGTGTTGAGTGTTTATCTAAGCATGTGTTCTGGATCATCTGGGCCTCAAGCTATAGGCGCTTAACACGGCCCTAATTAAAGGACTCTGCCACTGACAAGCAACCATCTAATGCTGACTGACAGCATAATGATAGAGAAACAAACTCCTTACCTTTTCACCAGGAACTCCCATTACTCCAGCTATACCAATCGCGCCTACAGGACCCTGGAAAGGAAAGGAGACAATAGGAAAAGAGAAGTGAGCAGAGAAGAGCATGTGAAAAAATGTTCAGCACAAACACATCAGGATTACTGGTAAGCATGTTCGTATGTAGACATTTCTGACAATCATTTTAAAATTTTATTTATTTAAAACACAAAATTCACTAGTGCTCTTTGTAGAAAATTGAGTTTCCTAACTAATAATGTTGAGAGAAAGCAATTAAAGGCAGATGATGCATTGTTTGCCTGTGACCATTCCATACTATTATTGATTCCATTCCTATTTTCACATACCATATAGAATTCATAATAGGTGATTATTTGACAAAGAACTCCCAAAGCTTTTTTGAGTTGAGAACTAAATTATATTATTTGGCAATAAAATATTTCTTGGGTGCAGCAATTATTATTAAGGGCTTGCTATTTTCACAGCACACTGAAACTCAATACAGATGGCCCCAAAAAGAAATACATTATTGAGTAAAGCAATACTTGTGATGAAAACACTAGCTAATGTAAATATGAGTGTCGTCAGAAAAGCTTAACCACTTCCAGATCAGTTGTCTACAACAATAACTGTGGTCTGGACTGGTGCCAGCCTTTCCACTGGACTATATTTAACTGCAAACCAACATAAGATTTATGGGTAGACAATCATACATAAAGGGCTATTGTACTTTCTGAAATCTTTATTCTTGTTTTGAAAAAGGAAAAAAAAAAACTTGTGTAAAAATAATAAAAGGTATGAATAAAACCAACTGCACAGAAAAGACCGAATTGATTGGGCCCTATCACAAGCCATACTGAAGCCAAAAGTAATACTAGTATGAAGCACTGCAAGGTGCTATAACACCTGAACCTAATACATCATTATCTAATAAATCATATTACTTCCCAGTTGCAGACTATGATCTCGCTTCTGGCCAACCACAGAACTCAGCAGAGTCAGACTGCAGCTGTGTCTGGCTGTGAAGACCAATTTCCACCACTGTGTTTCTTTCTTGTAGAATTATACAGAATATTCATACTCTGTAGATAACTCAACACGAGATTCTACAGGACTCCTATTCTTACTTCCATTATATCATCAATTACTATATATTGTTGATACTTTAATTGACTTTTTTTTTGGGGGGAGGGGGGGGGGGGTATTATTATGTACAAATTCTGTGTACAAGTACAAAAGTAATAATAATAGATAAAAAGTCTCAAAGAGTAACAGATTGACAGAAAAAACCCAGAATACAAATAAAACTACAATGCGATTTTGATATAGTTGGTATTCTCGAACTCAGCTATAACAGCTGACAGGCTCAAGCATTACTTGTGTATCCACCACCTAAAATGTATTATCCTTATTAACAGATTAGTAGATCCTTACAGAGTATCAGGTGCTCTGCACTCAAATCACTTAACTTGGACAAGAAGTGGACAATGTGGTCATTTATCACAAGGGAATGATTTTAAGGGGTTATCAGTGTGACTGGGCCTTGACTTGGGAGCTTTTAGAGTATTCTTTTGAAGGCGATCTGGTTTCTCAGACACAGCCGGGGTTAAAAAAGAACTGATATAACCATTGACCTTACAGTTAGGAAATAAATACAGCCAAGTCTCAAATGTTCTCCCTCACTCTTCTTCCTCTTTCTCATCCATACATAAGTACACACTGAATCTCTGACATGAAATTCAAAGCACAAAGGTTTACGTGAACTATATTTCAAAGCAGATTCCTCTGTTTTATTGGTTGTGGAGTGGATGGTGGGTTAAAAAAAAAAAATGGAACTCACCAGCCAAGACTGCAAAAAGTCTCCAGTAAAATTTCACTTAAAACAGTTTATGGGAAGCTTTGAGGTGATGCAGGGGCATTGAATGAAAACTGGGAGCCTAAAGTGTCCCTGCATCGACCCTGGCTTGATCTACACTAGCCAACAAAAGTTTTTCTCAGTTTATTATATTACATTTACACTTAGTCAGATACTTTTGTAACCAAAATGTGAAAAACAAAGTGAGCAAAAAAGTCAAAGAAAGACATCAAAAGCAAAGTGCCATGAGATGAAATGTTTGTCTTACAGTGCACATCACATTTCTCTGGAAAGTGATGTAATGGCAATCATTTGAGCTCTCATATGTTTTGCAATTTGTTTTCCTCTGTGTAGCCCCATGGTTTCAAAGGCCTCTCTACTCAGTCACTGCTTAATACCTCTCATATGTTCACTGCAGCAACACAGTCCAAGACTCCCTGCTTGGTTGGCTTCACTATGCACAGAATGCAAATATTAACATTAAGGGGCCTCTGGGAAGGATAGTCCTACTTTAGCTGTTCAACTTTAGAAAATGTGTGCATATGAAAGATTTTATAAAAGACCAGTGTCCTAACAGTCTGTTGGTATAAAGCACTAACAGACGCCTTAAACAGACATGTTATTTTCCAGTTAACTGTTGAATTGAGAAACAGTCCAAATACAGATGATTTGGGACTTGCAACGGCACTTAATGGAGAAAGATCTTAATGGATAAAGATCGATTAAGTGGATAAATTTTCCACTTTATTGTACTTTGACAACATGCAAAGTAAGGATGCTTCTTAGGCAATACATGTTGGCAGGCTTTGAGCCATAAACTATTGTGTAACTAAAATGAGGTCACTTCCACAGAAGATCTTTGACTAATGCTCTTTCTGTTCTACTGTGGTGTTCTGCCAGTTTCATTACGAAAACACTCATGATGGTGGTCGATCCAAATTACTCTTAACATAAAAAGTATAGGCCATTAGAAGTGGGTCAGGAAAACGTCAGGAAATGAGAGAGTGCTCCTGTAACTTCCTCCACACTGCCACACAGGAAGATTTCATTCATTTAACCATGGAAACATGGCATCATTATCTTAATGAACTGTATTCATTAATGCTTTAGCAAACCATTAAAACACTTCACCATAGGTGCCACATTAACACTTACAGAGGGATTTAATGAAAAGCTACTAGTCCACAGCAGGATGGCTGTTGATTAATGTCATTACAAGAGTGAAATCGACTTACTTGTGGCCCAATTTTTCCAACATTTCCCACGTCGCCTTTCTCTCCCTGCAAGCAGAAAACAAACAAACAAAAAAAAAATTCATTCATTGTGTGGGTTGGCTACTTCTAATTAAAGAGAACTGTCACCATGCTACTCTGCTACTGGTACAGAACTTGCAGGAGTATTTTAACATTGAATATTCCCCCACACGCTGCATGAGGTCAAGAATTATTGTTTGTTTGCCATTATGTATGATGATCATTTTCTCTCCTAATTAAGAACATGTTTGCAACACAGTAAGTGGGTCACAAACATGCAGGCAGGTTAGATATACAGATTTACACATTTATATAATGTGTAAGGTCTTAAACCTTACACTGTAAAGTGCCCTGAGATGACTTTGTTGTGAATTAGCGCTATATAAATAAAATTGAATTGAATTGGATATAGACTTAGACTGCAATTTAGAAAAAGAAAATCTTGAAACTCCAGGATAATGATACCATGATCATGACACTGCATTTCTTAAATTCAGCCAATCAAATGGCATGATACACTGTTACAGAAATACTTCTAAGATACTTAAATATATAAAACTTAAAGTGCTACAAATGCATGCATCTGTAAATATAGCAATAAATGAGTACCAGTTTATTAATGATTTTGTTATTTCATTATGAAGGTAGACTCACCTCTAAACCCTCAGGGCCAGGTTCACCTATGTAGCCTTTCCTTCCAGGTCTTCCCTACAAAGACAGACAGAGTGAGCTGAAGGACACGCACGCATGCATGCACAAAGATAGCAAATCAAAGCATAATGGGAGTTCTTACAGTAGGGCCAGCAGGGCCAGGTGGGCCAGGTGGTCCTTCATCACCCTGAAGAAATACAGTACAAAGCACCTTACATAAATATTGGTAAACATATGCAAAAACACTTTACAACACTATACAGCATGCACAGCAGTCTAACAAAAGAACAGCTCACACACCAAACATGAACAAATGCACATGAGCATTACAGAGCAACTGCTCACTTGTCTCCTCTTCCTTATAAAATTCAACAATGCATTAAACTCTGCAAGCACCTTGTGGCGTTTTACTGATTTACTAAAATTCAATTTTGCTGAAAAGGGACAGTGCTTTGTCACTTATACTTGCAAATGCATATCAGATGTCTTGCATATTACTACAAACTAGTAAAAATTGCTTAATTTAGCTTTGTTAAGTAGAAGCATATTGATATTAACAGTTACCATATAAATGTGCTTATCTGGCTGCTCCCTCAAACTGTTTTGCCGGTTCAGTGATAATCTATAGTGTGTGTCAGCCATATTAACTTTGTATGGCAGCAATCTCAAAGAAATTACTAACAAAAGTTTTTGGTGAAAAATAATTTAAACTCAACTTTTTTTTCTTGTAGTATGACAGTACGCAGATCTACAATTCTTACAGATTACAAACAAAAATATATTTGCATTATTCAGAACTTATTATTCTTATTTTGACTATCTCTAAGTAAAGAAGCAATATCACCACTGGTAAAGAACTGCTCTTTACAAACAGGAAAAGCCTGAGAGTCATCTCTTAAATTAATGGTTAAGACACATACCATAAAACCACAACATCCCCAGTTCTCTGCAGGTTGGGGACTTTGGTTCATGCCACATTTCCTGTCTGAATCTCTATTTTCACTATCAAATAGAGACACACTACCAAAAGAAAGATCACAAGTAATGTTTTACACTAACATTTAACAAAAACATATCAATACAATTTCTGTGGCCATTTAGGGTCATTCTTAAACCCAAGTGAGAGAACTGAATTGACAAAAATATTTAACCATACTACAGTGTCTTTTGAAACAAAATCTACAAAACTGACCACACCAGGCAGATAAATGTTATTCTTTAAAATATATCTTTTTTCAAAGTCATCCAAAGATAATCAGTTTATGAATTATACTCAACTAATGCCTTTGAGTAAATATAATTTTTAACTTTCCACATCTCTGCTTCTAGGTACAAACTCTGTACTCTAAGCTATTATAATTCCAAAATACCAACTCTACACCCCTGTGAGTAGTTACCAGGCCAGTTGCTTGTAACATTCAGTACAATTCTTCTTTCTCATAATTTCCTCAGGGATTAATAAAGTATTTCTGATTCTCAGTAGAAAAGTGTGTATGTTGTACACCATCCAAAGGCTTCTTTTTCTTCTCCTGGAAAACCTTCAAGCTTGTTACTATAAGGACTCAATGATAAATCATGACCTCATCCAGTGGAACATGCCCCAAGAAATAACATAGGAAAAAAAGGAAAACATTACAATCTAAGCCACAGCAGTTTGGGATATACCTAGATCCTTAGATAAGAAACACACTGTAAGTCAATTTGTACTCAGATTAATGATCTAATGGGAATCTCCTGATAAGCCATATTTACAGATTTTGTTATTAGGAAGTCAAGAGCTGCGCAGACATGCAAACCTAAGCAGGTTATTGCCTGCATTGCCTGTATCTTACCTGTATTCCTTTTGGCCCTGGTGGGCCTTGGGGCCCTCTGACACCCTGCAAACCCTGAAACACAGCCAAATGCAGGAATTTCATTGAAGGAAATAAATGAATAGATAGGTCATTAAATACAGAGAGAGATAAGCTGTTGTACCTTTGGTCCAGGTGGACCATTGGGGCCTGGAACTCCAATGTCCCCAGGAAACCCCTTGCAAAAACAGGAGTAGAGAATATAATTATATTGTAATATATATTGTTATACTGTATGTATTATATCTGTCATGAGTCACATAAGTAATTAATTAAGTTTGATTCCACATGTTAAAACAGTGCTTTGCATTTTTGTGTTCAGTACAGGAGCAGTAAGGTACTACAGAAGCTCCTCTATGCAAATCAGCGAAGGCATCTCACATAAATCTGTAGTAGACAGACAAGGTTGGGGAGTGTACAGACAGGCTTATATACAACTGATACTGTACAGACAGTGATTGATTGCTACCAAGTTAACTGAGGCTAATTACCTTCAGGCACGTCTGCTATAACACAACCACTCACTTCAGAAAATATTCTGACAAAATATGTACTAGGTGACCTAAGGTTATTGATGTTTGACGTGTAGTCTACACGTAAAACATTTTCCATTATTTTCACATACTGTGCATCAACAATGGCCTCTTTGACGATAGGTGAGGTATTTTTTACAAAAGTACAGATGTGTTATAGAGAGAGTCAAAATCTGTAAATAAAAGAGAAAAATGTGTGTTTGTAATGCAATAGATGACCATTATAAAGTTTTGCTGCTAGTTGACCAATGTCATCATTAGACTTAAATTCAATCAGTATGAATAATGTAACTGGATGGCAGCAAAGCTTCCAAGTAAAATTTCAATGCACTTCTCAATATAATACATTGTAAAAACTGTAAAATTTCATTTCAAGCAGACAAAATCAAGAGACCATCTAGCATTCCCCATAGACTGCAATCATCATTACACCCCACAATATAGTGTGGGTGTAGTGTTGGACTTAATGAATATTGACTGATTTACTGAAAAGACAAAACTGTTTCAATAAAGAGCTGCGTCTTTGAAATCAACCGAGGTGTTAAGCTGATGGAATAAAATATCTTGGTTATCTGTATCAATGGCCGCACTTAAGTCTTAAAGAAATAAAACTGTTATTTTCCCCCAATTTGTTGTCTTTAAAAAGGTCAATGGCAATGTTTCAAAGAATGGTCAAATCTGTGCAAAGCATTAAAACCAGACTCAAATGTTCAAATATATTGTTTTCAGACAAGAAATCAATCTGGGTGAAAGTCACTTTCTTAAGATGCCTGAGACAGTAGCTTACAAATTATTTAAAAAGTATACTTCTAAATTAGTTTTCATGATATTGGCCAAACCACGGAATATTTACATAATATTCTTATAACAGGTGGAACCATAAAATTTAAAAAGGAACTAATTACACTGCCCACATAAAGTATTTATGCATGGAAGTTTGCACCTTTTATTTTTTTTACAACATGAAATCATGGTAGATTTTATGTTTTTTTTATACTAATAAACAGGAAAATACTTTTATGTATCTATGCAGAGTAATCAAAGTTAATTAAAAATACAGAGCAGAAAGCATCATTCTCCATCCTCTTCAGATCAGCAGATGCACCTTTGGTAGCTATTATTAACACTAAGTCTGGCTGGATAAGTTTCAATCATCTCTGCACATCTGGATTCTAGAATTCGCTGACACCACCAGTCTTCATAGTTGGGGTGGTGTGTTTGTGATGATGTGCAGTTTTTGGTTTACACCAAACATTGTGTCTAGTCTGATGAAACTCAGTTTTGATCTTGTCAGACCAAACAACCTTCTTCCAAACCTTCATTCACCGTACTTTCACCATTTCTTTCGGTTATGATTCTGTTTTTGTAGTTTTGCAGCAGTTATTGTATATTTTATATATGCAGACATTCCTGATGCAGCACACGAGGACAGCATGTGGAAAAGTTCACAAAATAATTTACTGTCACACTTTAACCGATCCTGAATCTGTCAGGGACAATTAATAAAGTTAGCGCTCTGGTCACCCGCAGAAATGCGCACAGACATTCTCACTGTGGAGATGTTCATATGTTTATATCACATCAAACGCACAAGAAATCATTCTACATACAGTTGGAAGGTTCCAGACTGTAGAAATATGTTATTTAATGCTACAACACAAGAAGGAAAATGCACCAATATCATATAAACAGATGGTTTTGTTTGCTTCATATCTTTGTGTGTACGCATCACGGCACAAGCAGTGCACTATAACATAATATTTATTTTACACCACATTCTTCTTGTTTATCATCCATTATAAACAGTCACAACAGCCTTCAGCAAAGGCCTAACATATGCAGTATAATGAAATCTGTGTATAAAATTTGCAGCTACCTGCTATATTAATCCTGACCATGACTTCATAAATCTCAGTTTTTATGTGATCATAATTTCATGGGAGCATTCATAAAAACGGCTCTGTCTTGGCTCTACACCCACCACATTACACAGTAACAGGAGAATAAAGTGAAGCAGAATGATAAAGTTTTATAGCTGCATCTGTGTTTAGGCTGTGTCAGCAGCTCTATTGTAACAAAGTAGCACAAATGCCTTTTGAGAGAAACAGTGTTTCCCCTACCATTATACAAGGGGAGCGCTGGCGGACAGAAAGCGCGCGTCGGGAAATATGACTTTTAAAGCATAAAGACCAACACACACACACACACACACCTTTCAGCTGTATGGAGAATTGTTTGTGCGTTTGGAGACGCGTAAAAGGATCGATATAAACATTTCCACAGTGAGAAGCTCTCTGCGCATTTCTGCAGGCGTTGACAGCGCTAACTTTGTTAATTATTCATGATTATTAATTGTCCCCGACACAGATTCACGATCGGTCAGAGTGTGACAGTAAATTATTTTGTGAAGTTTTCCACATGCTGTGCTCAGGTGCTGCATCAGGAAAGTCTGCATATTTAAAATACACAATAACCACTGCAAAACCACAAAAACTGAATCACAACTGAGAGAAGTAGTGAAAGTACGGTGGCAGTAGCGTTATAGTCGCGAAAGCAAATGCTGGTTTGACTGGTTTTTCTTTAATAATTTTTATATAAATCTTGGTTTGTGAAACAATTAATCTAAGTTTCCATTATTTCTTTTGGGGAAATTCGCTTTGCTATATGAGTGCTTTGGATTACAAGCACGTTTCCAGAACGAATTATGCTAGCAATCCAAGGTTCCACTGTATGTGAAAAACACTGCACGTATTGCAAACATGACTAAAGGTATGTTTTTAAACTTAACCTGCTCACTTCAGATAAATTATATAACTGTTCGGGTAATATGTTCATACAGAGAATTCTGAATTTACTTCATATGGCTTTTCTTTGAAGTCTGTATACAGCTTCACAATTTAGAGAAAATAGAAGGAAAACGGTGAATAGGAAAATCCTATCGCATGCATGTTCTACCTCGAGTCCTGGTGGCCCAGGTGGTCCTCGTGCCCCCATCTCACCAATTTTTCCCTGTTTAAAAACACAAAACACGTCAAGATAAAAATAAACTGCACTTTTCCCACAATTATCTTTTTCTTGCCATTATTTTTCATCACTTATGATAATGTCATTCTGATGATAATGTATTCTGTTCAAACTTGATACTTTTTCAATTGCCAGTGCAGGTGACAAAATGCTATAACTGACTCAATTATGCCACATTGTGTTCTCACAGCTGCATTAGTCATCAGATACCTCATATTTAGAAATCCTTGCTTGTTTTATCTACTGTAAAGCAAACAAATAGACCAGACCTCATTGTGATGCAATGTGTTGGCTGGGCTTTTCCTATGAAAGCTGCAAAGACATACCATTGGTCCTGGTTTCCCTCTTGGCCCAGTAGGACCAGGAGCACCAGCAGCACCCTGAAAGATACCAACATAACACTATTAAACCAGTCTTATGCACCCCTTGTGTTTGCATTTTCATCCAATATAAACATGAACATAAATCTAAAGTCACGTGGAAAAAGCATGTGGTGTGTGGTTTCAGCATGTGGAGTAAGGACGAAATTGCACTCTGACTGACATGATACAATGTTGTCCTAGGCCCACCCAGGCCTGTCGGCAGGCCTGGATGACAGTACTAAAGTTTGCTGTTATTAGGTCACTGTATATTTGTGTAAATAATCCTTTAAAAAACAGCTCTTTCCTGCTACATCAGTCATTTACAATATTAAAGTCTACACTGTATTTCTGATATAATAGCCTTTTTTTTCGATTTCTATGTGTGTCAAAACTTTTGACTGGTAGTGTACATCCTTAATTAAATACAAGTGTTGCGGTGGAATTTTACAAAGTTAAAACATAGTCAACTGGTGTAGGAGTAAAATCTTCTCTCCAGCTGTTCTATGCACATAATGTTGGCATGGGGGCATCTGTGTTTCCCGTTAAATCTTGCTTGTGTTATACATATACTTACCTTATCACCTTGGTACCCCATCTCTCCTGGTTCACCCCTCTGTCCCACTTCACCCTGGATTTCACAGTATCATAGAGAGATATAACAAAACACTACCCTGCCACAGCAGTCACAATACAACCATATACACAGAGTACATGTACTATACGTGCTATAAATAATAATGTTGGGTTTGAGAATCATTAAAACAAATGGCCTGGGCTACTGAAACATCACACACGGATACGACACACTGCAATAATATAAATATTTGGATCACCTTATCACCTTTCAATCCAGGCAGACCGACTTGTCCTGCTGGGCCCTGCCACAGAAAGGAAAGAAGGGAGGGAAAGAAGAGGAATGAGTGAGTTTTAGAGAAAAGAGGAAAATGGAACTCCAGTGACAAAAAAAAATTTTTGAAGCCAAGATTTGCAAATGAAATGAAGCCAAAAGTTTAGATTGTGGCAAAAATGTCTTAATTTATCAAATGGAATTATCTTTATAAATTTAGACATGTGTGATAGGTACAGTGATATCACACTGATGATGTGGAGATTATATGTGCATAAATAGTGCATGTATTGTTAATATATGCACTATTTACTGATGTGATTTTTCTGTTTAATATTTTTCTAAAATTTAGAGCATTTGCAATAGCCAATGCCTAGCCTACCTGAGGTCCCACCAGACCAGGCAGTCCTCGCAGACCGTCAGGCCCCAAATCCCCCTTTGGAGACAAGACAGTACACAATGGAATTTATGTATCACAATTGCACAGATCCACATACACGCACACTCTTCAGATACTCGCCCAGATATGTTGCATAAGATGAATGGGATTTTCACAGTAGAAGTTTCCAATGTGTGACTTTATCTTGCCGTTTCCTACACAGAGCATTCCTTTCTGTCACAACCTGATTGTGTCAGTGTATCCAGTTGTTTTGTATGGTCTG
>JAUBNQ010000020.1:20339301-20351529 GCA_032353495.1 Ctenopoma kingsleyae
AGGGAATACAAAATGGGTTAACAATTTAAAGCTGTTCTGCAGCAATGGAGGTTGATCAAGCCTTGAAAGCTGGTGCTGCTAATTCCCACAGGTGTTCCAACTTTTCTGGATTACTTACAACCCCCCCTGTCTGCATAAAAGCAGTAAAGAAATTGGGGTGTTCCAAGTAATTTTCTTTATAGATATAGAAAATGTAACAGAACGACGACGCAAAACGCAGACGCAAGAATAAAAAAGAATTATAATTGTCTTTTTACTATTTTATTTACACAAATTCTTTAATAGAGAAATTTTCAAATCCAAGTGAGCCCCTAGTGTGAAGGTGATAAATTCAATACAGTTTTCTTTGGAGGAGATTGGAGATTTTTTGCATCTTCTTTTCCTCTGTGAGGGTGGATATTCAATTCCTAGACAACCAGAGTGGTCAAAGAATGCACTGCTTCCACAAAATATCTCCTGTATAACCACCTGCATATAATGTGCTATAGTGTTCTGTAAACCCTGTTTTTAAAGCTCTGTTTCTTAATGCAATAAAGTGGTATTTTCTAAACAGGAGTAGTAAGCATTGTTTGCTAAACAGATTTTATCATTTTTTCAGACAGAATGAATTGTGTAAGTGTAATGTATACTGAAATACTCTGCATTTCTTTATAATCTGTAACCATTTTAAACCACTGTACTGTATTAAACATTTTAGGATCCTTTTCATAGTATTTTGCTTAAATTACGAAGGAAATCAAGTGCAAAGAAAAAAGCAGTTAATGATCAGAGGCTGCGAGGTGTGGTGATATCATAGGACTAATATTGTGTATACTAGCATATAGAAGCATTACTATCAATGGGAGATGGGGAAAACAGAAGAGACCTACAGTAAAAACAAAGGTTTGTGGAAGATTTCTTACCTTTTCTCCCTGTGGAGCCTGGCCTGGAGACAGACCAGGGTCTCCCTTGGATCCCTAGAACAGAAACAGGGTCACAATGTATGGATGTCTTAAAAAGTTTTGACTGACAGCTGAAGCCCTAGCTGACCCAGGGTAGCAATTGATGCCCAGAACTTTCAAGCTCCCCAAGGCAGACATAGCAGAAGATTTGAACACCACTGCGTCTTGTGCAAACAACAAGACTGTGTAGCACAAAGATGTCCATGCTGCCTTTGAAACACAATCAAAAAGGAAGTATAACAGAAACTCTTGATGTACCCTGCGCCCTTATTATCTATATGTGTACTGAGATATCTGGCATCAAACAACCAGGGAGGTCAAAAGCTTCAACCCACCGATCAGTAACAACTTTATTGTCCTTGGGGGCAATTATTAGTGTAGCAGCACAGTAGCACATGACAGAGAAAATCACATATTATAAAATCTAATTAAAGACTTTAAAACCTATAAAAAAGATTATGTATGTGTAACCATTTTATATTCTAAAAATGATCAAAATATCACGACACCTCAGCGGTGTCAAAAGGTCTGAAACGTACCAATTGATTGTTTTGAAGTGTCAAACATTAGGACAAATTTCCAAAAGGTGTCAAGAATGCATATTTGTGCTTTGAATAGTTAAACTGGCAGAAAAGCATATTTTTTTTACATCACTGGTTTGTTTATTATTTCCACTGTAGAGATGACTGACAAGTTGATATTAAATAAAGGGAATCATCGGCTATCATTTTGTTTTATGGTTGTAGTAAGTGTCAGGAAACCTCAAAGCCACTCCTTTACTTTGTTTTATGTTTTTGCATCTATTACAAACTTAAATATCCATAAAAATATACTTTTACTACAATTAAAATAGAGTATACCGTATTTTAGACAAATGAGACTCACTAAAAGTGTTTTGGCAAAACACCATGGCCACTAACGTTTAGTAAGTAACTTCCAGCTGTATGTAGAATTATTTTCTGTGAGTTTATTAAATACCTGTAGCTATCTGTCAGTAGAAGGATCCATATGAACATCTTGCATTTTCTGCAGGTACCTCAACAACAGTGACTTAATTATTCTTGATTGCCGTCACCTGCACAGAGTCAGGATGGGTCAGAATGTAACGGCAATTATATGTGCACTTTTCTACAAACAGTCCTCATGTTGAGCCCTGTGCTGCATATTTTAATTTTACTGAAAGTATGTGAAAAGTAAATTTGTTTTCCATTTTTCTACTTAATTGAGTCTCACAATCATCGTTCTGATATGACTAGTCCCATCATTAACATAGATAAGAAAATACGAAGAGGATTGTCAGTGTGTAAAAAAATTGAGAAGTATGACTATGGAGATGTGACTATGACTGGAGTCTGGAATAGGAAAACGGTAAACACATTAGCTCCAGATATCTGCAGCATGATGTGTTACTTCAAAATCATTACCTCAGACAGCTAATCATTGCCACTACCTTTCATCATAGAACAAAATTTCCTTGAATTAGCATTTTCCCATTTTGCTACATTCTTCTTCTTCTTCCCTGTCATTCTCTTTTCCGTTTGCAGTTTGAGAGGACATGGGAAATAGCACACATCAATGCAAGTAACGTGATAAGCCACGCAAATGCAAGACAACATGAAAATTCACAACAAATTAGTAATTTAAATAAGTGTAATGGCAACAACATACAAAGGCAGATTTAATAAATACAGGTATCCATTAGTCTATGCTACATCTCAAAATTTAAGACATCTCATAAGTAAAAATTAGACATTTTAAGACTTTAAATTTTAAAAATATAATTTAAGACTTTTTAAGAATCCATGGGAATGATGTTCATTTGCAGCCTTTACATTAAGAAAATAACTTTGTGTCTACTCTATATACGAAATGTAGGATGTGCAGTCTATGCAGGGACGGTGGTGCAGTACGTAGGGCAGTCAGCGATTGCTAACCATCTAAGAACTCCAGAATTGGTGGTTCATGCCCCAGTCCCTCCCTAGTGCCAGTCCCAAACTCAGAGAAATGGGAAGGGTTGCATCAGGAAGGGCATCCGGCGTAAAACCTTGCCAAATCAAATATGCGCAGTGATCTGTTGTGGTGACCCGAAAGGATGCAGCCGACAGCAACTTACTTACTATCATGTGCAGTTTGCAGTGTTTCCCAAACAGTGATTCATTTGTGCTGGACCGCCATAATATCAACATTCACTTTAGATTTTTGGGGAGTAAAATCTTATATCATTCATTCTACTGATACAGCCCCTAGCTGCACCTCTCACCTAATTTTTTTATACACACAAAGTGACAAGAGACTCGTTCGATTTGTTTCTAACATTTCTAGCCAAGGCCCCCAACCCACCCCCTGACGTATTTTGACTGATAGCTCAGACTGTGTTTAAAATACAAACTAAGTTCAGCATGAGGAACTGCATTTCTCACTATTTGTCCTAGTAACCAAACACATTTCAACAGGAGATATTTTCCCAAACTAAGACAAAGAGCCTCTCAATCCAAAGTCCACCTCCGCAAAGGGTTTAGGGTGTAAGAATGACTCACCAACTGGTCACTGTGGTATCAGACACGGATCTCTGTTTTGAATGCGTGCGCATGAATGTGGGTTTACTAGGTAAAGGAACAGCAAGACTGCAGAAGGCAATATATTTCAAAATAACCAGAGTCAAATCAGAGTCCCTCAGGCGTTTAGTGCCCCAGCAAGGTCAGGGGCAATGCAGAAGAAATCCATCTGTGTCCCTGTGCTATCTGACTAAACAAGGAAGGAAACAGGACATTCCTGTCTTTACTTAAGTGAGAAGAGGTACATGAAGTAATCATAACTTCTGAAGTACTTCCATAAATATGTCTCGTCTTTAGGCTGTACCATTCTAAGTGAGGTCCTATCTACTTGGGCACAGCAAAAAATTCCGTTCAAAAGACACAGGAAGGGGAGAGAGAGAACTACGCGCTTGTTTCTCCTCTTAGAGCTTGTCTGTTCTTCTGCTGACTGTAACCACTCAGTGGTAGGCTGGTTGGGACCACAGACACCACAACAATCTGAATGCAGCTCACCACATCCTTACTCAGTTATACTAATGTCCCTTTTATGTCTGGTCCCAGGGGAAAATGATTAACATAGATTCTAATAAAATAATGGATAGGTCAAAGTATGGAGTAAGAAACAATCTGCAACAATCATGATCCAAATCACACAAGCTCATTTAACAAGCACAGTGGAGGTAGTGACATTGATATGTATGACATAACTCACGACAATAGCAGCGGGAAGAATTCAGGTGTACAAAAACTTGTTTTTGAAATGCATCCTGCCAATTGTTTTGAAATGCATAAAAAAAAATTGGCAGGATCTTTTGGTAGGAAGGTTGGATCTTTGTAATGAAAGCCTGTGGGGACTATTACATTGAATGTCGCTGGACACAGTGGAACTAGTTCTGACTCTGAGGGAACTCATCAACCTTGTCCACACCAGCAGATACTGACCTCCGTTTTCACCTATAAACTCCAGATAGTGTTGGGAGAATCTAGTCCAGACACTGCGCGAAGTTGTGCTTGCATAGTAGTGCACAGCGAAAGATTGTCCAAGTGAGAGGCGTCCTCACATTGGGATAAACTCTGCTTGATTTCAGCCAGGGAGATTTCATTCCAGCATCACCTGGACCTTTCTCTGGGCCATCTGACTAAGACATTTATGTTCTCATATGTAGCTAACCCAGGTAATATCTAGATACAATCAGGGTATCAGTGCATGTCTGAGTGCAGCTTTTGATTCTGAAACATGGGAGGAAGCCACTCACCTTGGGCCCTAGAGGTCCTGGTTGTCCTGGGTTTCCATGTGGACCAGTGGGTCCCTAGAAAAGATGCACACAGAGAAAGTGAACACAACACTAAATTACTGTGTACTGTTTACAGTTCAGCAGCTCAACATTTAAGATGAGTTATGACATTTCTGGTAAGAATGCTAACTAAAGAGCAAAAGCATGGAAGTATTTGTGTCAAGAAATTACAAAAATAGCCACACATCAGTTAATGCTACAGTTTTCTCAATGCCACACATCACACATGCTCACTATAAACAATGTCTGGTCTCAGAGCTCCAAAAGAATTTCATTCTTTGAACATCACAGGTATCATATGAATGCACAACCACATATGCACTCTTACACCAAAAACTACATCTGCACATTCCTATACACACACACACACACACACACACACTATAAACACTATTCCTGCACATCTGGTCTCCTGCTGCTTTTTCTGCACTACAGCCAAAAGTCAGGAATAATATCTCCCTCTCTCTTTATTCCTCTTTTTCAATGTCTTTATATCAGTAATCTGAACCTGGTTTCCACAAGAATATGTTGCCAAACCAAAAACAATAAAAATAAACTCATGAAAACATTATTTGGTTAAAAGGTTTTGTATATGCTGCATGATGTGTGAGTGCTAAGATAAACTGTAAGTTAGGAAGAATTAAACTAATTCTATGGGTTTTACTGTGGTGTGACGTGTTGTATGCCAGGAAATGCTTTACCAAGCCAAAACATCAATACAAAGATTCAGTCAGCCCTTTTCTTCAGAAAATACTTGATTACTGTGTCTCAGAATATACCATGTGCAAAGTATAGCTGTGGGAATTTCCACTCCTCTCTGACAGAGCAGTTCACATGGCCCAACCCCCTTCTCAAAGCTGCACTAGGACACCCATTATCACTAAGCACTCAACTCAGCCTGCATCCCAGTCCAAACTAAAATTGCACCCACCCACTCCAAAAACATGCTTGTGGTGTGAGAAGTACTGGAGCGAAATAGGAGCAGACATAAGGTGATGATTGCCATTTAGTATTTCCATAACAAATGTCCATACAAAAGGGCAGGTTGTGGTTCATATGCTCCAAGTCTGATAACGCTAACAATTAAAGGCAGCACAGTAAGTCTGTGCATCTCTGCTTAGCCAGCAAACACAACCGCAGTACCACATGCTGCCTCAGCTCTCACCACATAATGGTTCCAAGCCTGACTATGTCTGTGCTTTACAACTTAGCCTATAGGGTTTAGAGCATGTTCTACATCAGCCATGTGCTTTCCAAGCCTTTTACTAGCAGACATGTTTTACTCTTTTCCACTTCTCTCTGTCTATCTGCCTTCTAATCTCCCTTTCATGTTCTCTGTTAAAATACAGCAGGAAGTGTATTCAGAGTGACTTTAGCTCTGCGCTTTAAAAAAACAAAAACAAAAAAACATGCACTCTCATCTGATGCCTTGTTCTGTTCAGAGTTGCTTTTGGGGCCTGGGACATGATCACAGCATTGCACCATGACAGCCGTAGCAATGGCATACAGGTACTCTTGAGATCAGAGCAGGCACTGTTGCGGGTTGCAGCTGGAAAGGTTTGGTGACCCAACCTTAATGCTCCAGAAGTGCTAACTCAAACAACTCGCCTGTGCCCTCAAAGTGAACTCTCACACTGACATGCGCATTTACAAAAGTGCTTCTCAGTTTAGTCATGCTACCATATCTGTCAGCACCTGTAGTCCTGACTGTAGCAGCTGGATTGTTATGGAAAAAGCCAAGTAGCCAGTACCTGCTGACTGCCATAGTCATACAGTTTAATGCCTTCAATGCCAATAAACTGGACTCTCTGCAGTGATCAAATAATATTTTGTCTGCTATGATGGTCTCTGTACCTCAAAAGATAATACAACAGTCTAATTTTTAAAATAGCAGCACTTTTCCTATGAAGCTGTTTTCTCTTCTCTGTTGTCTTTCATGATGTGCCCTCAAGTATGTTTGTTCATATTACTGGGACTAGTCTAAGAACTGAAATTCTTGAAACAGATATACACACCTCATAATGTAAAGGTTTCCGCTGCATGAGAAGGTAAAATCTTATTCTTATTAACTTCAGAATTATATCACACTATTACATAGTGAAAAAATGTTTAAAATGCTACACTCAAATACATCATGCTACCTGCGTAACTTCTTTTGTGCGTGCTACTTACCCGAGAACCCCTTTTTCCTGGAGGACCAGGTAAACCAGGGGGACCAGGAGGACCCTAAATCAGAGACAGTGATAGAAGGAATGTTGTAGAGAGAGAAAGAAAGGGAGTGAAGGGGAAAAGAAAATACAGTATGTTAATAGCAAGCAAAACTTCAGCACTTCGGTGCAATGTTGAGTGTGTTATATTTATGTAAGAGTTATAAGATTCAAAGAAAATACCCAAGTGTTTTCAACAAAAAGCTAATTTGGGAAGGCTCTGAGCAGAAGAGTTGAATTACAATATCAAGATGAGTACCACCAACTCTTTGTCAGTTAATGGAATTAACATAATCCTCTCATGGCAAAACTCAGCAAACAACATATAGAAAAATTGCATGACATGTTTGAGTGGGTATGAAATGCACAACAGAAATGACATATTTTAGATGTGGACTGACAAAGACATAGGCTTCATCCTGGGAACCAAACTAGGCTGACGGCTGGCTCAAATCTGTTGAACTTGCATTTATGTGCCATTTTAGATCTAGTTTCACGTCTACATTCAACTAATACTTAATCAAATATTTCATTCATGTTATCAAATTAATTAGCCCCTTTTTTGACTTTGACATTACAGGTGCCACACATAGCATTTAGCCGTGAGTGTAAGAGGTGTTTAGCAAAACAGCTCAAAAGAGGAGGGACCAGTTCCTGAAGAATTCTAAAAATAAAATACTGATCCATATACTTTTTAAAACATTTCATACAACAGTTTGGAAAGGCTTAGTATATGTATATACATGCGTGTGATAGGATTATTACATACATAGGGCTGGGCGATATGGCCAAAAATTCATATCCCGGTATATTTTGGCTTTGCTATAATAGACCTTTTTATATCCCCATAAACGTTTATTGTACAAAACGTTCAGATTCAATTAAAAGACATAACAGAGGTGTTTTTCTTGTTTTAAAATAATGACTGACGTAAAGAAAGTCACTATGATGTAAATAAATATAAAATAAATTCCCTGATACTGAAGGAAATAGCTTGTTTGTAGACGCTGTTTCTACGTCTTCTATATAATGTTAAGGCTCATGTAACGCTCACATGTGACTTGTCAAACAGAAAATCTTTCATTAGTGAGTTGATCACTAAGAACCTTCAGACATTCATGAACATTTCTGACAGCATCTGTCCTGCAAACTACTGACGAGTGAATTGGTACCGATCCAGTTTTAGCAGCTTTTTAAAACCATCTTTGTATCACTGTGAGGACAGTGTTTTTAGTGACATCGTAGCTTACTGTGTTTGTTATCTAGCACCACCTGGCATTTCTCTTTTTAAAAGACACACACAGGTAAACTCAGTCAGGCAGCTGTGCAGGTTGAGTGTCTGACACGTTAGCGACAGACTGAAGTTTACTCTTCAGACCGGAGTTTGTAGCGCTGTTGTAAACTGAGATAAAGTTTTGACATGAGTCAAGTTCGTAAGTTCTTTGTGGCAAACTCTACAGTATGTTTTTCTGCAGGACATTCGAACCACTACTGAACCGCTGGATTTCTTTTTACCAACCAGATCATCGTTCTCATTAATAGCGACTGGAGCCTGTGTTCTTCTGCTGCTGACTTGAATGAGAGTACACCACCGTCTGGCCACATGCGCAGTGGGAGAGGGGGGCGGGTCTATAAAAAGGTATACCGTTATACCGCTCAGCCCTAGTTGAGTCTAAATGAATTTAACATTTTACACACATTTGACAATTACGTCAGGTTGACAAGAGTAGGTGTTTGAGATATACCGTAAATGCAGTTCCAAGACTGTTTAAATGCAGAGGATGCAGTCAATCATTCAGAAATCTGACAGCATCTGATCATTTTTCAGCAACTTCCCATTCCTTCTGTTTTTGGACATACACTACATAATAGCATCATCAGCATACATTTGTCTCTGGACCTCAGGACTAGCTAAAGGCATGTGACTAATACACAAAATCATAAGGATCCTCATATTGCAACAAAGATCAGATAGGCAACTTCCTATTGCTGAGCCTCTGTTTGCAATTGTACAAACAGAACAGTTAACAGAACCAAGACAACAAATATAAAAACGCAGTCCCTACAACACCACCTGTGTCTAAATATGACTTAAGAAAGTCTAAAACATAGCAATGTGTTGTGTCAGAGTTAGTTCTGGACCAAAATTTTTAAGGAAAATCAATTAGATGGACAGAAGGATGCCTTTAGGCTTATATGTTGCAATATCAGTAGGATTACCAAATATTAATATAGAAACCACAATAGTGAGATTCCAGTCATTAGGGACAGTATTATGCTTGTCTGGTAATTGGTCTTTAAATCACAATTACAATACTTTAACACACTGTTCGTACTCATCTTATGGCACTGTTTGAAGATTTGAAGTGCTTGAATCTTTCGTTAGAACTTGTGTTCGGATTTTTCTACATAACACATTCTGCTGCTCATCTCACACTTGGAATCCGAACTATATCCACATGATTGAGCCACTGCTTTTACGTTTACAAATCTACTCCTCTCCTCCTCACCGCCCCTCCTGCTTTCGTCCTTTCTCCGCTGCTTTCTTGAAGCAACGTGAAGGGGCGGGTTGTGAGCTGTGTTCAGAGGGGGAGCCGGCAGGGCTGTCTGTGAGTTGTCGGACAACAAAACAGGAAAGAGGTCTGTCGATTTTTACAATAGAGTCTCATTTCATATCGCATTTAGAATTTATATCGATAATTCTAAAATATCGATATATCGTTTGTGTAACTAACTACTAAATTGTACCTTTTGTTACATAAAACCAGCCTATACTTAACACAACTTTTGTGATTTAGGGCTCCCAATTTAATTATTAAATGACTAAAATTTTACATTAATATCTGTTTATATCCAAGCATGAAAAACAGTTGAGCAAGTATGAGGTAAATATATTTAAATAAATACATGCCATCTCATGCATCAACTTAATTCACCACATCATCTCTAATGATAAATATGAGCAAGCACAGAAACCGAGTCTGCTCTCTAACATTAATTCACATCTCCTAGTTAGAGATAACATCTCTTCAAAAAGAACAAACCAAGCTCCCAGATCAAGAGGTGTGTTTTTGTTCTGCCAGTTTGTCCCTCTTGCAGATGCATTCTCTAGACCTGGACCTGAGCCACAACAATCCTCTAAACTGCTGAGGTTCCACATAGATAACCATTCATACCACGGTTTATGCAACCGTCGTGACTCTAGATGGCCAAGATAGTCAGCAATGATCACCCCTACTTTTTAAACTTAAAAAAAACATTTTGTACAAGTTGCTAGTTACTTGTATCTTAACTCTCTGCTGCGCTGTCCTCATGTGCTGAATCAGGGATGACTGCATACTTAAAATACACAATAACCGCTGCAAAACTACACAAACAGAATCATAACCAAGATAAGTAGTGAAAGAACGGTGGCCAAGACATTTCAACACAAAAAGTGAATGACGGTTTGACGCGCATCAACACTGGGCAAACAGATCAGGGTCTAATCCTGCGAATGGTTGGACCCATGTCAATTAATAATAGTATAATTTTTATTGGAGATTTTTGTAAACAGAAATATTATTGGATTATATATTAGATTAACTATTTTCAGAAAAATAGAAAATTGAGAATCTGTCATTATGTTCAAGTAAACTGTAAATGAAGCAACTGGCTAAAGATTTCACAGTTTAACAGTAATCTCCAGTAATCAATTTCATCTCCACTTAAAATGAAAACACATACACACACACCCCAATCCCAAAACAAGATACAATTTACAGAAGTTTAGGTTCTATTTACTATTCTGAACTGCTGCTTTAACAAGAGATTTTACTGCAGTGCTCTAGAGCATCCTTAACCTATCAGAGCAGTAGATGGGCACAAAGGGAGACACTAATAAAGAAACAGCCGTTTGTTCCTCTGGACTCCCACATACAGACACATGGAAACTGTGAGCACACCACCGCCTCCAGGGCCTACAGAAACTGAAGCACGCATACAGTAAAATGATAAAACTGAAGGGTAGAATGAATCATCTTTTGAACTTGTTGCCTTTGTGTGACATTAGCTGAATCACAATGTCCACTGTGTTGCTGCCCCACATGCATTCAATAAGTAATAAGTTATGTAATAAACATAAGCTCACTAGCTTAGACAGATATTTGCAATAGAAGTCAATTAATTTGATCCACTGTTTTATACAGTAGCAGACTGTGTCAATATCAAATAAGTCGTTTCTGCTGCCAAATTTACCCAGGTCACAGTAGGTTACTTATTATACATTACATACAAATGGTCCCAGTGTAATACACAGATTTAAAATTCAACTAGCGAACTAGTATCAGAAATGATATGGTATCAATATCAAATCAATACTAAAATGTTTGATGGGTTAGCCAGCATACTGCCAAGGTACTGATGTTGTTAGCCGTTTTTTTAACTTGTGAACATGAGGTGGCAGAAGACGGCTTGGTTTGGTTTGTTAAGACACTAATTATGGACACTAATGTTGGGTGGTGCTGAGTGTGTGGGTGCTGGTAAAGACGGGGAGGTTCTATCACACAGGACATTGTTGAGTCTTCCCACAGTCTGTGGGAAAGTGGAAAATATCTTAGCATGTTCAGGTCAGGTAGGTTAGGGTTAGAGAACGGCATCACCTATTATGAGACCCAGCAGATATTATAAATATCTTTAGAGCTCTGTGGGGGACAGGTTAGACGGGCACATTTAACTATGTAATAACAACTAAAAAGTTTAGTTACAAAACTACAAAAGATAAAAGCATAAGAACAAACACTGTGGCTAGTTTATCAATATTTTCCCTGGGCATGACTAGTGGTATAACAGACTGCAATTGATCCACGATACATTTAGATTACCCTCCACAGTTTAACCATCATAATGTGAAACTGCAACTGTTCCTTGTTAAAGTAGACCTAATGAACTCTTACATCTTCAATGGCTGACCGTGACAATCATGGACAGTGGATTAGTGAAGAACATGAGAGTAGCCTCCCACATACACTACCAGTCAAAAGTTTGGACACACAGAGGCTTTACCATCTTTTCCATGAAAAGATGCATGTCTTCAGTTGTGTTACCGTCATTGCAAAATGGTTTTATAATGATCAGTTATCGTCTTAATTTAATAAACTTCCATTAGCAAACATAATGTGCTATTGTTACTTCATTAATACTAATGTTTGATGATTATAGGCCTCTGTATGTTTATGTAAATATTCCTTTAAAAGACAGTTTCTATATACAA
>JAUBNQ010000020.1:20359877-20372405 GCA_032353495.1 Ctenopoma kingsleyae
AATGGAAACTACTCCACTACAAAGTAAAAAGCAACAAATTAAAATAAACTTATTCTTTGACTTATAATCCTGTTATTGTAGAATTATTTATTATTTCGAACTATAAGATATACATTTTTACTGATATTCCATACTTAGAGCTTACCTAACGATAGTCAGTGAACTTCAGTCTTTTGACCCTAACTCACAGCACCTCTAGGGGGCACTGCCCACCATATACTGTAGCTACAGGAGAATGGCAGCATTTGCTACATATAATTGATTAAATGCCAAACAAAATAATAAGGAAGGACAATTTACACATTGGCCTGACATTTGTTTAACTTAATCAGATGAGATTTCCACATACAGATACAATGTGCTTAAACCAGTTTTGGTGCATGTGCATTGACACCAAGTGTAAAAATGATCACAGTCCTTATACAGAATGTGTCCATCTGTGTCAATCCACTCCTCATTTCCGTTAGCAGCACGACATGGAATGTAAAGTCAGTGTTTACCTCAAGAAAGAACACTCTAACATCAGGAACTACACAGAGCATATGTAGCAGATCCCATGTTTTTTAAGTAGTTAAATACTATTTTTACTGTGCGTCCATCAAATCAGGTAGAATATGTCCTATGTCCTCCTACAAGTGTATTAGCATGGTGTAGGATCTCTAATTGCAAAAATACTGCAGTGTTAGTGTTGAACCGCAACCATTAGACAAATATAAAGACAGCACAATTTAAAACATGAATTTTAGCTTTATAGTATTTTATTCAGATTTGTTGAGATGCATTTGTGTTTTTAATGTTTTGGTAAAAACCTGTATATTGTGCTATGAGAACAGAGTTTCATACTGTGCACAAAACAGTAGTCCAAGTTAGTGATATACAAAACAAATTTGAGGCGTATGCTGCACATTCCAACAAAATCCATCAAATGGACCACCCTGTAAGCTGCTTCTAGCAACTGCTGTGATGAGTCTGTCACAGTATGATGATGTTCACAAGGAGACAATGGTCCTACTTTTTAATATGCAGTTAAAACTACCAAAAAGAGTGCCATAAGTCACAGGCTGTGGTTGCACATTAAAACATCTGGGATTATTATGTGAGTGTGATAGCTATAAACACCATGATAAATGGCAAATATTTCTCCTTTGTGGAATTAAAGGACCAGATTAGTCCAGCACAGAGGCTTCCAGTGTTTGCGTGGCCCTGTTTGACAGAGATCCACAGACAGACAGGCATGTTTGCTTTCCCAGAAAAAGGTGGTCTTGCAGATTTGAGTAAAAAAAAAGAAAAACAGAGGCAGACAGACAGAGAAAAAGGAGAGAAAGAAAGAGTGTAGAAGAAAAGATTACAAGTAGCAAGGGGAAATACTGAAAAGAAAATTGGGTTGACTGTCATTAGACACACCATGAACTATGTCTGTCACCTGTTCCCCATTGAGAAAGCAGTGTGACATTCCACACCTGGGAAAACAGACATGTCCCCAAAGTAGGAAAAATCTAAGGGGGGAAATAGAAGGGGGGTATATGGACAAATAAAACTGAGATTTAAAAAGCCAATAAATATGACTGAGCTTAAACGTTGCCTGGGTTTCAAAGTCAAACAGGAGAAAAAACAGAAGGAATATACTAAATTTAAAAGTAACTAAATTTAACACTTAACATTTCCCTTTTGAAGTGTCAAGTGGGGCCATCTGATGCTGATTCACACAACCTTTTTCTGCCTGTCTGTCATGAAGACAGGTCTATTTAAGGCATCCCTGAGGCTCTGCCACCAAACAGACTCAGGTCATCGCTTTGGCACATTCACAGTGACGTAAGCACAAATACCGGGAACCTTCCAGCACCTTAACCCTACCATTTGCCATCCTTCTGTCTGAGTGTAAGATGATGATTCCAAATATATTATTATCTTTCACATGTGTTAGATGTTTCTTTTTTTTTATAAGCAAGGAAGAAGGAACTGAACATCCACAACACAGGCTGCATGGTGTCCATCATGGCCTGCATATCCACCAATTTCTGCTATTTCTTCACTAAATTCTGAGGTAAATCCTAGTCTGAGTGACAGCACTCTGTAACATGCTTCCCAATCTTAGGAGTTAATGGAAAAGACTGCTGAAAGCAAGACAAAGCTTCCCAAACACTGCTCTGTTGACTAAGGGAAATACCACTATGTGGGGAATGGGTGTCAAGTAGACAAGACTATAAATAATCACAATTTAAAACTCCCCTCTGCCATGAATCATTCCAGAAGCAACAGACTTTGCCTTTCTCCCCTCAAAATTAGCTTGGATCACTTACAATGGTTCATTCAACTGGGGAAAAGGCTGAGAGGCAAATTGAGAAGCAAAGTGTTCAATTTGGTTTGGCAAATAGGAGCAAACCCACTTAAGTTCTGTTTACAATTCACAGAAGGAAAGGGAAACAGTTTTCTTACGTTCATCACTGATGCCTGTCAGGGGGTGACTTTAGTTTAAGTGACATTTGCAGTATAGTGTTTACATGTCTAATTTACCAGGCCATTTACCAAATCTATTAGTTGTTGCAAAGCATGCAAAGCTGTTAATCTACCCAAACAAATCAGAAATGTTTAAATTCTTTAAGGAATTAACAAAAAGCCAGGTATACCAATAAATGTGCTGTTAATCTGTGTTGGGATAAAAATGTAACACCCAACAGCAAAATTTCTTTATTTTGTCTTTGGTGGAAATGTTTTGTGATTTGTAAGGGCATGTTGGACCATCTAAACAAAACCTAATAGGAGTCACCTTGACTGACGCACCCTAATTCACCCAAACTGTTAACTTCGAAAAGATGTTTCAGTATTCAGAATACTTTAAACAGTAGTTTTTAATTTCATTTATTTTTGAGAAAATAAATGTTTATAGAAGATAGATCATGGCTGGCATTAAATTTTTTCCCATGCTGGTTTTCAAGTTGTGACTTATCGGGGTAAGTAGCCATATTAAAGCTCACAGTAGACACTTTGCCATGACATCAAGTAAACATCTGTATTTCTTGCTAATAAGGTGTTCTGTCCCTGCATGCTTCACCTCTCAATCTCAACTAAAACATTCCTGGATATGAATAAGTAACTGATCCACAGCCAATATCTGTTCCTACTGGCTGTTTTTCAGCCTCAGCACTTGCATCCTGATCATAATTACTTCGTTACAGAAGCATTAAGTGGACTTGTATTCTAGTGTTCGTGTCCAAATAGCCAGCAGGAAAAACTAAGAAGTCAACTATTTCCATGATTCAGTTCCTTGTAATTCTTCATTAGCCAAGGCTTGAAATACTTTTCATTTCATTATCAAACTTGCCCAAGCAACTCATGAATAAAAAACATAAATCATATAATTTTCGAAGACCAATATGTCCGGTTGCTTCTAATCTGACAAACAGCCAAGCGTTTGTAAGATCACTCAGATTGGTGACTGGAGTCAAGAGGTCACTGAAGACCAGAGTAAAGATTGACTTAGTCCATAAGACAGCAAGCAGACAAAGGGCTGTGAGTAAACTTTCACTGGCCTTTATTGGTTTGCTTTTTTCCTGTTGCATAAGGAGCTGCAGATGTTAGGAGGGTTAAATACACTGACTTACACAGACAGGCTCAAATCTCTGCAGCCGCTGGTGTGGAGAAGGTGCTTCAGTGTGCAAGCTGTGATCCCTGTGATGAAGCTGTGATGATTATTTTTCAATCAGGCTACAGGCGAGAAACTAATAACACCGGGATACCAGGACACTGTTTCTTTGCTGTTGAATTCCAGTTTTCTAATCATTTCTAATCTAATCGTTTTACATCATATGACATATTCCACAGATATGGGAATGTTTTCATAATGTGATTATGTATTAAAAAGAGAACTAGAGTACATGAAAACAAAAGTTGAGGGCCATATTAAAGTAATTATAGTGATTAAATATGATGGTAGCCTCATGGCAAGCTTGAGTATCTGTTCTTCTTATAATAAGCTGGAGAGCCAGTGAGTACTGACATGTTACATGGAAAAAACATCCCTTATTTACAGGTAGTAGCATAGTTGGTGGTCCTGTGACGTGGTGAAAGTCTGTATTTTCATATTTGTATCCTAATATACAGGTAATATACTTTGTCTACCTGTAGTGCATTCAGTCACTTATACCAGGAGCAATAGTGTACTCTGTGGTCACTTGCTTCTTTTCCCAGATAGCATTCCTCCATTTCTACTGATATTCAGAATATCAGGGAAACCATACAGCATATCCAGCATTTCAGCAGCATTATACCCACTACAACAATCATTAAAGCGTGACTCACTCTCTGTACCACACTGCACAGTGAATGAAACAATCAAAGCCAACACAGTAGTGTGACATGACTTGTTCTGTGTACTACAGACCTAAGTGAGCTGCAGACATCCTCATGAATGTTTCCTTCAAACCAGCTCCTGTTAATCATTTTATTTGCTATTTTATTAATAATTTTCCTTTACAACTGCTTCAGTGGACCAATATTGCCCTCCTCCAACTCATCACCTTATTAAGAGAACTTCTGTACCAGCCAGTGTTAAGGACAGCTCTCAGTCAAATGTACAGTTGTGAATCTCTACAACTGCATAGCCAAACCACTGCCAGCAATGGAGCAGCAATGCCTGCAACAGTGGGTGATTGTCTGGAGCTCAGGAGCCAGTTAACCACTGATGCATACACACTAACTCTCTCAGTGAATTCAAGGGAGGCCACACTTGTTCTCAGTCAGCACAGTTCTGCCAGAAGGCTCTCATTTTCACTCTCAAGGACAAACTTAAGATTGCAGGTCCACTTTGTTTTCAGTCAAGCAAACATTGTGAGCACAGAACAACAGAGTGCACTGTGGTCTTAGTTTCTCTTTGATTATATCTGGACGGGATTCATAACAGAACACAGACCAGTTGGATTTAATTCTGAAAATGCATTCCCTGTTAAAAGGCCTAAAACAACATGCACATATCTGTGCGTGTCCCAGCTGGATGTAACAGGACAACAAAACCTGCATCCTAGATGTCAATGATACACACATCCATGAGGAATGTTTAGCTTTAAAGGCACTAAATAGATAAGTCTAAACACTGTGTCAAAGTTTGATCTGTCTGTTACACAACAAGTCAGTGATATTTTGCTTATAACATCATACAGTATGGCAAAGATTTATGACTGATACGCTGAATAAGCATCGTTGCTTCCAAGACACACTCATTCATCCTCTCTCCATGCTACATTCCCCAGCTTATTATAGCTATGTAAGTTTAAGATAAAGGAGAAGACAGCATGGTTTTCAGATCATATGGAGATGCCAGGTTGCATGGTAATATGGCAAGATCAAAGCCAGGAGCACAATTTACCAAGATCATCTGGGAATATACCAGAAGTTCAAATACACCAGTCTAAGAACGATCAATCATCAGATAAGGCTGGACTACAGCGAGGACATGCACAGTTGCACAAATGAAGTTTGTTATATAGCATTATAATGAAAGAGATCTAGGAACATCCGAATCTATTTCGACTAAACTTTCAACGTCATGCATTTATCTTACTGATTCAATGAAAGTACTGTATAGTGTCAGGCACGTTTTGGTGACAGAAACCTCCAGCTGTTTAGTCGATCGTTCAATGCGCTCATATGTTCAAAAAACTAAAGTAGCAATAACTCATGCAGTTCCATTTTAAATGGAAAAAAAAAAGTTCTGGGGAGCAGAACATATGCACACCCCTTGACCAAACAGCCACTTACGTTGCTGCCGCGGAAACGTGTCCACTCCTTGTCCGTTGAGCTCCTAAATGCATTTGTATGCATTTGTCCAGGCAGCAGAGATCTGGGTGAAAATAGAATCGCACTCAAAAGGATACCTGCTCATGGGCTAGCCCTTTGGAAGTAACCAAAGGAAGCGTAAGCTGGACGGAGGCGTACCGCCACCTCAGAATGTCCTCATCGTCTTTCAGTCGGGAGGTGAGATTTCTCCCACTCGTTCAAACCTGAGCCTCTCCTTTGCGCTCTGCAGCGCGCAGAGATTCGGCTATTTCTATCCAAAGTAGAGACGCGCAACAGCTTCGCAGCAGAGATTTGAATTGGAGAGCGGCTAATCGGGCAGCAGCGGTGCGAACTCGACTGTTCCGTGTGATACAGAGAAGCGGGGCTCGACTTCTTCTCCACTCGGTCTCCAGCACAACAGCAGATCCAGCTCTGCGCGTCTTTACCTCCAGGCGGTGGTTTCTGCTATGTGCCTTGACTTGCACTGATGCAAGGGGACCTGTATTCACCCCAACAGAACTGCAGCTGGTGGTGTTGGATTTCACCAGCTACTGACTCGTGACATCACGGATATAGTTTGGCTTGTGTTCATCAATGCCCATTGTCTACTTCACTACTATATTAGCTCAAAGCGCAGAGTGCTCAATCCGCACGATAGAGGGTGGCCTATGTTGTACCAAAAAAAAAAACCCCAGCATAATCTTGTTAACAAAGACACACATTGAGTGCACACCAACACTGAAATAAGAGAAGAATAGAGGAGATCAGCTGCTGCAGACTTTGCTGACAAGCAAATCTGCTGCTGCTCAAGGCACATAACTGTTCACAAAAGGACTGCTTTCTTTATGCACCCTTAAATAAAAGATCATTAATGAGCATTCATTTTGCTCTTACAGCACAGACAACAAAACTTTGATTGAAATTTCACAGGTTTTGAAGTTTGAACCTCCTATTAACTGCGTTTGTACTCGCATAAAAACAAACAGTTGTGATACAGACCACCATTAAGATGTAATTATGAGCATGTCATAATTGTCGTATTATATGAAGATGATTTAACATGCTGGGAAGCATGCCATGTGGTCCTGAGGAGTTTAGATTTAGCATCTGCTCCATCTGAAGAGTTTAAAACAAACACTGATTTAATAACAGTAAAAACTGAAGTGGGACTGAAACACTTTTGTTCTGGAGCTGATAATATTTACACAGAACCATTCTATGTTTTATTTTAACCATGTCTGAACACAGCACTCCTGTGTTTGCCCCTGGAAAATGACAGTTCCTTTTCTTTATCTCCCCCATCATTTTTTTTCTCAAACAAACCTAATCCACTTCCGCCACTCTCCATCCAGGTTAACCCATTAACCTAGAACAAACAGAGCTCTGTGGGTCCCTGGATGAGAAGGGAGTCCATATGGTTTGCAGTTTAGGGAACTGGGGGGACACTGAAATGAGACAGACCAGTTCCTGCATTAATCCCAGGTGAGACACACAGGGCTTCTCAACTTGAAAACAACAGGACACATAGAGTATACAGCCCAAACACGAATTCATACACACAACATCAGTACCCCCTGGTGTTTTTAATGTTTAATGGACAGGGGTCAGAATGGGCACCCCGACCAGTCTGCAGCGGTGCAGCCCCATCCGCAGCAAACTGAGATGCACTCTGTGTTCCAGCACCTGGCAGTCATGGCCAGCATTAAATTTTCCCGTTCACCACAACAGTGTTGTTGCTGATCAGCATAAGAGAAGTCAAAGTGACATGGAAACTCTGAGCAAGCCTGCCAGACACTATAAACAGTGAGATTAACAAAGAGCATACATTTTGTAGTGCCTGCAAACAAGGCATCTGAGGTCTGTGAGTGTTTCCTGCAGTAGGTCAAACTCTCCCCCTCTTCATCAAAGACCTTCCTGAGGAGGACACAAGTGCACAGGATGCACACTTTCTCTCTCTCGTTCTCAGTCTGGCTTTGCCATCAGCAGACTTTCTTGGGATAGTGCTTTAACTGCTATCCCATTTCCAGGAAACAAAACAGTTGAGACAATGATTCTCTCACTAGACCATGGATAAGCATCATGAACAAATTAATTACTTGATCAGTTTGTAGCAAAACTCTGACACATATATTGGAGACTTAAATAATATCTCCCTTAGAGATGTATAACATGTGCTCTTTGTTGACTAGTAAGCATCGGAAAAGTTTAAATCCAGACATTTGTCATAAGATAAGACCTTGGATAAATTATTGACATAGGGCTTCTCTTGCTGCAAAGATGGACTATAAAGTTTTTTATTATATTATAAAATTCAATTAGATCAGCCAAATATGCACACAGACTTACAGCAAACTTCAAGATAATTTTTCTCTTTTTTCACATGTCCAGATGTGTACTAATCAGTCCAATGTGCACTGAGAACCAGAACGTTGGACCTAAAAAGTGACTGGTGTCAGATAATCAGAATCAGATCACTTCTCTTATTTCTCTCTTGAGGAATGGGCAGACACAGATGAGTGTACACTGACCCCCTCCTGGAACCAGCGGTATTCCCCATTTTGCAGTTTCATTGCATAAACAGCCAATAAATGTGTTGCGATCAAGCCAGAATCACAATAGCAGTCACTGATGCAGTGTTTTTGGACAATGACTACAGAGTTTTAAAAGTACACAAAGGCTGGACTTTGTTGTTATTTGACCACCACATGAACACAGACAAAGTTCATCCTTGTGATCAAATAATGCATGATGTGCATGTGTCCCTTTAAGCTTGACGTCTTACTGTTTAAAATGTAGTCCGACCTTTATACATTAGCACACATTTAGAAAACTATAACATTGCTGTTGTCCATTCAATGTAAAATATGTCTAGTAAGTTATTAATGTAGCTTAAACTTTTAAATTTAGACCTCAATAATTTTTTGTTTGGATTAATGAAAGGTGATGGTGGAGAACAAACAGAATTTAGTATTTCTAGGTTGTTCCGGTTGTTGAAAAAGTAAAGATAGATAGATAATGAAGAATGTTGAAGACAGAAATGATTACATGTTAAATGTGATCAGGATGAGAAAGAAATTCTGAGTGCACAAGCCTGGTGCAAAATTGGGGAGGGTTGCGTTAAGAAGGACATCCAGTGTAAAACTGGAATCAGTCAAATTTATAATAAATTTTAATAAGTAACCACTTACAAATGTATTTACTTCAGCAAAAAGTTGCTGAGTTGCACACGTACTTTTAAAATAATTAGGTTCACCTTAAAAATGTCAGTTTGCTCAAAGAAAACTAATTACATTGTTCAGCTTGAGTATACTGAGTGTGAATCATCGTAGTTTAGGTTCAAACGAGGCTAGCCTTTTTTCAGTGCAGTTGAAACAGCTTTTCTTGTTTGGTTTCTTAAAAGTAGAGTTTTGGATTTGCTGGCAGTTTGGTGTGGAAAATCTGACCAATGTTACCTGGACACTCTTGTCTTTTGTGATTTAATCTCCAGAGTTTCCCATTTGAATACCTGAATCCATCCACCATGTGCTCTTTGGATAGCATACTGTCTTTCAGGTGAACATAATAGATACATAAACAGTCTGTTTATGTCACCATGTGAAATTAGTTAGTGTCATAGGGTCGAAGTGTAGTCAAAGTCAACCAGGCTAGTTAAAGAGAGGGTGGAAGAAGAACGGCTCTATATGACTTGTAGTGTGTCAAACAAAATCTTGTTTTGTAGCCAGCCAGTAGACTCAATAAAAATGTGTTTTTGAGTGCCTACTGTAAGCAGATTTTTCTCAAAATACTACTGCAGACACGGTTTGTTAAGTGTGCCTCATTAGGTAAACAGCTTCTCCATCAGCATCTGCCATGAATCTGGCTGAGGGAGAGCGACCAGATTTGCAGCTAACTGTACCTGCAGACTGGCTAGACACTAAACCTTCCTTCGTCTCTAATTAGCAGACACAGCCCTGTGTAATTTCTGCCCTGTGTGCGTGTCACTGGCTTGTAGGGCTGTTATTTTGCCGAGCAGGGAGAGTGTGGGCAACAGCTGGGAGAGTGTTTAACAGATGGTGGAATACGGAGCAATCGATGAAACGATGTTCTATGTAAATGTGTGTGTGAGTGTGGATGCAGTGAGGTGGTTTGCAGAGTTTTAGCAATCATGGGAAAGCTAGAGAGAGAGAGAGGGGCCAGGGGAGTCTAGGGTAAAATGGATGTCTGGCATAAGAGGAAGTTTGGGAGCTTCACTGGTTGACATGTTGGATGAAGGCCACAGAGGAGGAACACACACTGCAAAGGGATGCGGTGCCTCTTTAAAATGGCTTTTAATTTGAGTTGCATATTTGATGGTTCATTTGTATGATACCCTGAAACATTTACAATTGCAGAAAACTAAACAGTTCTTTTTTTTTTTTATCATTATGCGTAAACATGTTTATTATTGTTGCTTTATTGTGGGGAAATGACCCCGGAGTGGTTGCTCTTTCACTTCTGATTGCATGACGGCACCATCAGAGGTGTTTATGTTGCACATATTGGGCAGAAGTCAAACCCACAAAAACAAGCCCGTCTGTCAGCATTTACATAAACAAAAACTTCTGGCATCCAAACGCTGCCAAAATCACACATTGTAGCATTATAAATGACTCACATTTAAGATGAATGTTAAGTCATTTACAATTTTCTTAACATCATCATTTAAACATTCTTGTCAAACCAGTGCAGTGCCTGTACTTGAATTTAACTACACCCCCGCCAAAAAAAAACTTCTTAGACACTTAGGAAAATAAGGACAGAAAGAGACGCGAGTAAGACAGATAACTTTTGCTCTTTAATGTACTGTGAGTGTATTTAATGTGTCCTACTTAATCACAACTGTCTTTCCATTTGTTGTTGATGAATCAGACCTTCATCCCAAAGTATGCTGACAGTTTTCCCATTTTACGCACTAAACAGATGAAAGGAAAATTGTCCATTCTCCAGATGAAACCAATGTCCAGAGCAAATCTGAAGGGAAGTGGCTCTAATGTATGGGCATTCAACCTCTTATTCCCTCATGTTCGCATACATGAGGGAATCATTATACGTAATGGAAGTATGTAGCTATTTTTGGACATGATTATCTACAATTTCCTAAAAATATCATGTATTTGGTCTGAAAATTAGATAAATCTAACATCTGTTCTAAGACACAAGAGTCTTCATTTAGCATACAGACCCTGCAAAATGACAAATGAGTGCTAGCAAGGCTACATTAACTTAGGTAAATTGCTACTGGCAACTAAAGTAAGTAAATCATTCAGTGCCTCTCTAACCGGCCTTGTGGAATTTGGATGATTTTAGAAAGATGTTTAAACTGCATTGAATGGTTTATGCTATATTACCACCACTGATGGTTTTCCCACACATGCTTTGAAATCAGCTAGAACAAGGTCAAAAAAAGCTTCATAATAGTATAATTCTTGATATAGTCAGGATTGCTAACAAACGACTCCATCTGTTGAAAATCATTTGTTATCAAATCTTTCCGCTCTACCTTGCACGGGGGGCGGACCACTCAGCTGACTGGAAATATAAAGTAATAACATTAGATATAGACATTTTGGGAAATTGGCATCGGCATTTGACTAATGATGAATGATGAATGAATAATTATAAACAAAGGCCTTGCATTTTGTCTAATTTTGTTGGTCAACATTTTTTAATGTGGATGTATTGTAATAAGTTGCCAGCTAATGTTTCTGTGCCACAGTCTTTTGGTCCTGAGAAGTTCTAGAACAGCAGAATAGATACACAGTTCTGGGTCACACTGTACCGTATAAGATGCAAAATGTCATTATAAAGAATAAAACAGGATCTGGTACTGGATAGTCACAACTCCGGAGTTCTCTCTCCTCTCTGTTTGGGAAAAGTAGAAGAGAAGGGAGAAGAAGAATAGTGATAGCAGAAGCTTACTTACGAAGGAGAAAAAAGCCACCTTGACCTCACTTTCATCTCTGGAGCTGATCCTCTGTCTGGCGTGAATTCTCTGTGGAGTTGGCTGTGGAACAGAGAGTGGCTTTATGCTTGCTTACTACAATGTTCCTCATACAAAATCCTATTTCATTTCTCGAGAGGGTTGAGAGAATGGCTTGAAAGGCAAGTTCTCTCTTATCTCCAGTGATACCATTAGGCTGTGAGTAATTTAGGCCTGATCCCATATATTTTCTTTGTGAAGTGAAGCCAATACTTATGATTATTATCTTTAAGCAAAGGCAAAGTGTTGAAAAATCCTCATGGAGAATAAAAAAGTTAAATAGAAAAGAATTGTTATGTTGTGCATGCTCCTGGATCCACATGCATCATGTTGCCAGTTTTTGCTTTTTAAAAAAAATTATTTTATAAACCTTTGTAATTCCTGCATTCAAATAAAGCAAATCAGCATGTTTCCCACATTCAAGTTCAGTTTTATTATCAGGAGAAGGTCTTACTCATTATAGACTGAAATGTGGTTTATGACTCTGGGAAAGCATCCCCAGCAAATCTGTTTCTGTGACAATATGTAGAAGACATATTTTATAATCTCTGAAGGTAAAATGCTACTCTAAACTAAATCTGGATGGAGAAAAGTTTGCAAAGTAGCTGGAACCAGTTTCAGGTCTAGTTTCAGTCAGAGATGTCAGAAGAGATCACACAGCTGCTGGAGTGAGAGCAGAAGACACTAGTTGAAGTACTGCATAACAGTGACCTTCGTGGTACTGGCAGCCAAGACATTGGAGTTCAGAAGTACATGCC
>JAUBNQ010000020.1:20376389-20386697 GCA_032353495.1 Ctenopoma kingsleyae
AATGAACTAATAAAAATAAAAAGAATAGAATAAAAAGTGTGGCAACTCTTTCCTAAACAGGAAAATGAGAGTTCAGTCGCAATGACTGGCAGACACACATGGCAAATCCATCTGGGGCTGACAAGGTAAAACTCAGTTACCCACAGGAAGCAAGAAATACAGGAATATGTTCACACTAAAAGAAAAACAACATCAGGTCAATGACATAGTCCAAGAATGAATTAGATGAAAAGAAACCTCTTTGTTGATTAAGACAGTGCTCAACAAGAGAAGATCTGTGAACAATTTCCTCTAAATGAGTAGCCTGTGGCGTGAGTTAAAGAAACACACACAGTGAAGGCATCCAGCTATTATCTGTGCCCTGCAAGTTCTGTAAAGTGCCTGCTGGTGGATTTACACTGACTGCATTCTGTTCTGGAGAACATACAAGCTAGATTGTCGGGTATAGATCTAAATGAAACAAGATGACTGTCTGCACAGTTATGTGATGCAAATAAGGCCTGGAAAAGCTCTAATACACTTACTGATTCTTGCCAAGTTCTTATCAGTTTGTATTCATTCCTGTGTGTGCGGCGTGTTGCTAGTCAAGTGTGTAAGTGCTAAGTAACCATGCCGTCACCAGAGACTCCAGCTGCTTGACTAATTCCTCTGCATTTATTTACAGCATAGAGACAAGGACACTTGATCTTCACATTTCACAGGGCTATATCTGTTAAGCCCTGTTGTTCACCCATTTCCCCCCATGAAACAGAAATGGCTCCAGTGGCAAGATAAGTGAAGCACTCATTTTTGAGTCCAGCAGTGGGTAAGTATTCTCTTTAGGAAAATGAGATATTTTCAGTACACTGGCGCAGCAGTCATGCAGTTTAAACTATGCTTGTATTTAGTTTTGATCTGATTGCTGGTAGCATGACTCAAGAAGAAGAAATTGGGAGGACAGAGTTCTGTTGGCAAGGCTTTGTTTTTAAATCAAGGAGTGTGTGTGAAATCTAATACGCCAACTCAAATACTTAGATTAGCACCAGCCCATCACATAACGCCAGAAGCATAGAAATCAGTACTTTATTTCATGAATGGCAAACAAAAAAGAAGAAAAAGAAGACTTAGGTCTTGTCTTTTTAAAGGTACAGTACACTGCTCTGAAACCAGCACTGATTACAGTTTGTAGTTCAGTTCAGATTTCACAAAAGTTCTAATGAATTCATTTAGAGTAGAAATATGTTCATTCATCAACTGATCGTTCAAATGCCTTAAACAACCTTCACCTCAGAAGGACTTCTTGTGGACATGTGATTTATGACTGGTGTGTCTGAGAAGCAGGAAGGTTAAGTGGCGCGGCGTCGTACCGATGTCAGGATGGGGGTTTGGGAGACCTGTGCTTCTTGCCAGTTGACTGTCAGTTTTGTTGCCATGACTAAGATGTTTCCCAATACTTCCCAAACATTCTGTGGTAGGAAAAACACAGACGTAGCTAATAAAATTAAAAATGGCTGAATGCCGCCTAGCTGCTTCAGTCTCACGGCCCTTGAGGGCATTGTGCACGCTGGTTCCTTCTAGTGTTATGATAACCTGTGTCTTACCTACTGCAAGAAATTCAAATGTTTGCTATGAAGATGAATTTTTGAGAATTCTTTTTAAGGCAACGTGAAAAGAAATTGAAACTCATAATGACGAAAAACATTTTGCACACTTTCTTTAGAAGCCTTTTCGACTTTGTTTTATTCAGATCAAAAAAAGGCCAGTGCTCAGATGTCGGAGAGCATGTGATGAGAGCAACTGTCATCTTTCTAACAGTTCAGGTCAACAGTAAACCTTTTGAGAAAGGTGCTCCCCTTCTTTCCATGCTGTTCTGTGCTCATCATATTCCTTCATAACAGTCCAGGTCAACAGGACACCGTCTACATAATAGACCCGGGGTCAAACAGACACCTGCTGCCAAGACGTGGAGCCGTATAACTGACAGGCGTTAACACTCCTGTAACTACACTGCTAAGCTGTGTTAAATACGCTGCACTGCGTTAGGCTACCCTGCTGCCCATACCTGACTTCATCAAAACCCATCTGCTGGCCTTGATTAGCACTCCCATCTTCTCCCCCCTGCTCCACCTCTCCCCCCTCTTCCTCATCTCATTTCACACTAAACAAAGTCGCGGCAGGGTCCGATGGCTGGAGCCCCCTCTCTCTTATCACCTCACAGTCAGAGCTGCTGGCTGGGTTGATGAACTTGGTTGGAAGGAATCTGCAGGATGCTCCACTTGACTGAGCAGAGCTAATGAGTCAGAAAATCCTACAACCAAGGCTTCAGGGTTCACCATGGGCATCGGGGGAAACAGGTAGTTCAAGCAGATAGGAGTGAGGACGAGGTGTGTTTCATGAAGAGCACTTTGCAGGAGAGCAAACCCGGTGCTGGAGAGATGAAACTCTACAAGGACTCCAAGGAGGAGAAGGCGTAAGAGGAGGAGTAGTGTGTGATTGGATGAAACAGGGATTACCCTGCTTTGATCTGTAAACCATGTCTTTACCAGGGAGGCTGGGGGACCTTTCCACTCAGTCAGGTGCACTCTGTTCATCAAGCTGCTGCCAGCCCTCCCCCACCTAGCTGCTCCCAAGGTGTGAAATGTGCCCCCAATCCCTTTCCTACATGCCCCATCACACAGCAGACCTACAGCAGGAGAAGGACTGGCACAGGAACAGACAGCGCAGAAAGCAGTGCCAAACCCTTTGGCTATTCTTATAATGTCTGTATCTGGCCATCAGAGACATAGACGGAGAATTATTTGTTTAGAGGAACGGTTTAACATTTTGTGAAATGGACTTATTTGTTTTCTTGCAGAGAGTTAGATGAGAAGACTGATACTGCTCTTATAATGGTACATTTAATATGAAGCTTCAGCCAGCAGGCGATTGGCTTTGTTGAGCAAAAACACAGGAAAGCACAGCAAAGCAGCTGGCCTGGCTCTGTCCAAAGGTAATAAAATCTGTCTACCAGCACTTCTGAGGCTCACTAATTAATACATTATATCGCTATTTATAAAATCAGTACACAAACTGAAGCATAAAAATGACAAGCTATGGTTTTAGATTGATGTGCCAGACAATTTATTTGCTTTTTTTTTTTTGAGGGACTAACTTCTTGAAGTCTTGTTGTCACTGTGAGCTTGCAGCGTTTCTTTGCTTGGCTTTAGCTGTTCATTTACTGGACAAATATTCATTTATCAGTGGTCTCATCTAAAAAAACAGGAACATTTCCAAGTCATCATCTTGTTGCTTTAACTGCTTTACTGTATTCCACTCGGTTCAAAGAGTTTAAAAGGGAGTTTGATTGCACAGTATAAAATTTATATAGTTCACATGTGCACAACAAAGTCTGGTAGCATTTAAAAAGTATCAGTGCTGGGTAGCTGGACAATGCTAACACTGAACCATTGCAAATCAGACTTATAAAATCCAGTACTTCAGATGGTTGACTTAATAATTACAGGTTTGCAACAGATTATGTCTGTGTGTCCAGATTTAGAGTTTTTATTTGACCTTGAAATATATCTTGATACCAATGTGCATGGTTTTCTAGAATATGACGTGTGATATTAAGAGATACTACAATACAGTGATATGATCATTACAATACTGTAGTTAACCATTCACATGAATCCCTCTTGTTGTCCCCCAAGCTGATGTCACAACATAAGTATGTTTCTTGTTAAATACGGTGTGCAGTAATGCATTATTTCCTAGTAAAATAAATTGTGGATTGGTAAACAACTGACAAAACCAGAGAAAGACATTTGAGATTTCTGCCACAGCTTTCTCTTCTTGTTAAAGGGAAAATCCCTTTCTCATATGGTTTTTGTGATTAGTCAGTTCAGTTCTTACTTGAGGACATATTTTATGCCATAGCTCGTGGATTAGTAGGTTCAAATGTGCAAATATGTTGCAAACACCTCAGGCATTGTCCAATTAACTTCAACATTTTGAAGAAAAAAAAGAGCTGCAGCGGTGGGAAAGCGACAAGTACAGGATTTGTATCAGCGGTTTGGCTTTAATCTGTCTGTGCTTCAGATCCTCTCTTATAGAGTGTTAGCAGTGTTTGCTCATTATCAAACTATTTTTGTTCCCCCATCCTCCTCTCCTGTTTTGTAGACATGATTGGCAGAAAGAACTGAATGGGGCTTATTTGAATTACGCGTTCGAAAAAGTACATGTTGCTGGCCTCAACTCAAAGCATTCTTCCATGACATGTGCGGAACATACAGGCGGGGAGGTTTTTCACGTAGTGACCAATCTGTTTTGCAGACAGCCTTGAATCTCCTCCACAAGCTCATGGAAGCACCTGGGTCTGTCTCTGTTTATTTTTGTGCCCCTTTAGGTATTGTGTAATTCTCTTTTGTCTGCTAAGAATAGATATGGTTCGAGTAATTGATCTTGTTTGAGAAAACGTTAGCTTTTGTGCGGGGGCCGTCTTACTGTTGTCAGTTGAAAGCAAAGACGTCAGGCTTTTCTCTCAGTGTAGCTTCCAACAAAACATCTTGACACTACTTTTAAAGAATATCTGCATCTGGAAGAGAAAAAGGAATAGTACAATCACATGTTTTCAGAAGAACTCAAAACCACATTACTGGAAAACTTAAGGTCTTTACTAGGGAAATAGATATCCTAAAGCTAAAATATGCAAATGTGGACTATGCTACAGTGTGCAGACAGATTGTCTGACAATATGGATTTAAGGAATCGATGGCACCAATGCAACATAAAAGCACTGACAGGAGCCACAACTTAGAAATGGATTCTTTTGGTAATTTTCTATATATCAACAAGCTGTAAGTGCAGTCAAAATATTAAATGTTTGAGACAGTGAGGTTTACTTGGATTTTTCCACTCTGCAGTGTGTTTTTACAGAGCCGGACATGGAGACAGTGAAAAGCCCTAATCAAAAACTGTCAGTGTGGTTAGCTCATATAGCATCATTCTTTGTGACTTTATGACTTAAGCTCTGGAGCAGTGAAGAAAAAGACGATCTGCTGACACACAGTCCTTACAAACTCACGCACTGCCCCTCTCAAATTTTTGTTTTTGTATGAATGAACATCTCAGAGCACAGCTGAGTGTGAGTGGCGTCTGTTGTTGAGGAGGGAGAGCGGTGAAAATCAAAGCATCAGGAAGGGCATGGGGTTGAGTGTGCTGTGTGTGCTTAGCCCACAGCCATCCACACTGCAGGACACCGTGGAACATGTGATGGGGATGATCACCCCCGAACACCCACCCCTGCCCATACCATACCTCACCCCACTCACCCTCAAACTGTCCTTTTGACCCAGATCTCCCACACCTTCATCCCAGCAACGTAGTCTTCTTTTTCTCTCCCCCGCCCCCCTCTTCGTCTCGCACTTTCTCTCCTCTTGCCACATCAGTTGGATCCCATTCCGGCCTCCAGCCACGAGCCCCGACAGGCCGCGGTGCAAACAGAGCCTCGAGTTAATGTAATGAGGCAAAGAATGCCACCTCTCAGGTTTGAAATCTCACTGAGTGTTAAGTGACCAGAGAAAACACAGTGGTGAAGTGTATGTGTGCATGTGTCTGTGTGGCATCCAGAGCTGTGGATACCGAAACAGATCGAAAGTCGAGGACTTTAATGCAAAGAAAAGTAGAACGGAGGAAAGAAAAGGAAAGGCAAATAGAAAAAAGGTTTATAGAGATGAAGATTTAAAGATGTGCAAATTTTATTAATGTATGTACAGTCAGCATGTATAAATATAAAAATGCTTGTTTAAACACGAATGTTGCCTGTGGACTTCCAACTTAAACAGCTGCGACTCTTTTTTTCCTCTCTCAGGAAAAAAAAAAGACGAGTCATGACACCACACGTTATTTCCACCTCAGTCTTTTTTACAGGTAATGATATCAGGGATGGATTCAAATGGAAAGAGAGATGGAAAAAGATGAAAGGTGAGATGATAGATATGTATCGAGTAATGCTGGAAGAGGAGGTGAGCATGAATGTTTAATTTCCACAGGTGGTGCTTTGACATTTGAGGTTGATCTTTTTATGTTTTGTCTTGTTCAGCAGCATAATGTTATATAACAGCTAAGTCAAATGTTCCAGCTGTATGATATTTAACTGGTACACGACATCCCTACACCTTTCATGGCTAAAAAAAATGCCTGTTTGACCATTGGCCTAGCTATAAACAAAAAACTGTCAAATCAACTCTATTTGGACAAGTACTGTTTCTAAGGCTTCAGTGTAGAAAGATTATGACATAAAATGTCATTAGAGCCGTGAGACTCCATGCATACAACAGCAACTTCAACTTTACTTTATTGTCCCCAATGGGAAATTTGTTCTGCAGCTGAGAAAAACATAAAACAGACACAGACGTAAACACAAGATACATAAAAAACGACATGTCACGCACACAAAAGTGGAAGAAGTACTCAGATCTTTAAGTAAAAGCATCAGTATGAGCTTTGAAATACTCTTGCATTCCGAATTGTACTAAAAGTACAAAGGTAAAATACTGCATACTAGTACACCAAAAGTACAGCTTCTTCAGAATAATACCATACTACAGATGCATTAATGTTGTTTCAATGGTGCATCTGCTAAAGGTGAAGCTAATTTTATTCTTGTAATGTTCTGCTGGGTATCTGAAGTTCCCCTGGAGATCCATAAAGTCAAATTAATCAATGATAATTCATAAGTTAAGATAATATTTTGATTATGCTCCTATGAGAAGTTATTATATTGGAGTGAGAAGCGTAATCCCTCAGTCCCTCAGTACCTCTGACATGTAGTTGTGAAGAAGTACAAAGTAGCAGAAAAAGGAAATACTCAAAGTACAAATACCTAAATGTACTCTCCACCACTAAATATTCACATAATTACTTACATGTGTTTTTCACTGAAAATAGACTTGTTTCCTGATGTGAATTAGTCATGCTAAAACTTGTTTTCATGTCATTTTTTAAAATGTGTGTTATCATATGACCTAATTACTCTTTATCAGTGCAGACTGGTTTCGATCTTTCATTTCTGTTAGTGGGGCATTAAAAGAGAAAACAGTCCTATTTAAGCATGTTGACTGGTTTTATAACCTCTTAAAAATAAACTGATTTCTTTCCAACAAGCAGAACCAGCTCCAGTGTCATGTGTCTGTTTTCCTCATTAACTGTTTCAAGGTCACTATTTTACCTTGTGTCATCCCAGTAGAATTAACACAGCTTGAAGTCAAAGGTCATTTCAGACACTTCACTTCATCAGCCAGAGGTTTATTGAGTTGCAACTTTGACTGTATAAACTCATAGAATGGGCTATAAAATAAGCAAGATAAGTAAAAAGTAGTAGATTCAGTAGTAGACTCAGTTATTTCTTTACCTTAATAACTATAAAAGAAGAATGTGTAGATAAAAAGAGACACAAGATAAGATAGATGTGGATTAAACCTGCAAACAACTGGGCCTGCAAGACAATAGGAAGATGTCCAGCCTACATTGTTTTATGTTGGTGAAAAAAAAGAAAAAAAACTTCCATCTGGGTTTTATGAGCACTTCACCAAACCACTTTTTTTTATTCTGCAGGTGTCTTGGATGACGACTGTGGCTTTAATTATGTTAAATGTAAACAGGACTTCTATAATTAAAATAAAACCATCCATCATGCCTTCAATAGAGAGCACACAGATGCTACAACAAAACATTAAGCAAACAAGCAGATAACATCTGATGGCCGGCGTAAAAGGGATCAGTTTGTTGCAAAGGTGCTGGTTAGCCCAAATTAGTGTGCATCTCTCTCTAGTTAATTGTAGGAAAGTTAAAAAAAAAGAGAATGAGAGAAAGGGAGAACATCTGCCTCTGCTCTTCTGCTAAAACTAATTAAATCACGCTGTCATGTATGTCATGCAGACATACATGTGTCCTGACTTGTGCTAAGCCTATGGATAAAATAAAGACATCCGAGGCATTATGAATGGCTAGATTAAACAGAGATGTAGCTAGGTGTGGCTTTTCACCTCCATGGGGAATTTCTCACATCATGATCAGCCTCTGTAGAGACTGGAGACAAAAATGGAAACCAAAGGAAAGGGCCAATTTCTTTTTCAGATTACCTGCATCCAGGCACATACGTTGGCCCAAAGCCAATAATATGATTAGAAAAACAACATACATTCATCAGAAAACCTTCAGCTTTTACATATGGGAGGAAAAGGAGTCTCTTGCTGTCCTGGTACTATGTATTTAAGGAAAAACATGCAGTAGGAAAACATTATAAAGTACTTTTCCTGTGGCTCAACAGAAGAGCTGACAGAGGAAAACTATCACAATTTTGTTAACGTGCCATATCCTGTTTGTGAAAATTGGGCTGAGAGCAAGTGGAATTATTAAAGCACATTGGAATATTTTTTCTGTTGTTCAAAGAAAAGTAAATGTTCAGTGTTAAAAACACAAATTACAGTTGTTCATGTCCAGTGTTTGGTATTTGGCATCTCAATCATTCAGTCAAATTCTGTAATCCACACAGACAGTACCATTTAATACCAGAGATGAAAATCATGTTCTTTTTCCAGGACTTAGAACAACTATATGTCAGTGCTCTGCCAGACTCAGGTGAGCACAGCTGTGGAAGAAATACAATCATAATTCAATGTGATCCTCTATCAAAAACTTTTACTTGAAGTAAGCTTATTCTGTGCAAGACTCTGCAAGAATTCTGTATCTGGATCATCTTACAACACGAGAAAGGGCTTCTTTTGTCAGTGGCTCTGGCTGAAATAGAAATTACTACCAGGGATAAAACAGCCAAGAATATAACACAGATATAACTTACATGCAGTTACTATGTAAGCAACATACCATACGTCCAAGCCTGTCAATAAAATGTGATTATCTGTGTATATTACCTTCCAGGATTTGGCTTGTTCATAAGTTACAACTTGACACAGTGTCATCATTTTCCATCAAATGCACCAGTGTAAAAACACTGCTGGGAATAAATAGGGGTTGCACTAGTCATCATACTAGTGTATGATCCCAAAAAAGGTTATTCAGTGGCAACTGGACTTGTTTTAGTTCCTTGATTATGTTTTGTCCCTCCATTCCAGAGGACTTTCTCAATTCTTTTTTGGGATAACCATGACCTGGATGACTGAGACTCTTCACAGACATTTACTAGTACGATATAGAGTATGTCACAGCAGTCACACATAGAGACACACTTCACACGTCATTTATGCCACCAGACAGCTTATTTGAAGGTTTCTGTTTGCAAAAATGTGAAATCAACTGGTTGGTAAACTATCAAAGCTGCAGTTACAGGACTGTTTCTTATTTTCTGTTACTACTATTAACTCCTGCTGCTGTCAGCGTTACCGCTACCACAATTACTACACCCAGTTGAGAGGAAGAAGAAGAGGAGATGAAGATAAAGGAGCAGAATACCAACATGGAAGACGCTCTTTAGGCTCATAGTGAAAAAATGTAAATTATTTCCTTTACACGAACTTTTACCTTTAGAATCTGTTCAGACTGGACCTCCCGTAAATCTCTGCACTGATCTGACCTTCAGTTCACCTAAAAACGCCTCATTCAAAGAATCTGCATTGTTATTATGGAGCATAGAAGGCAGGAGAGAGAGAGAGAGAAAAGAGGAAAGGAGAAAGAAAGATTTGTTTCCTAGTGCACTTTAGTAGTTGTTGTGCACAGGGCAAAGGCTGCAACCTTTACCTGATCCAAGTCAAACGTGTATAGGGACAGCTGGTAATCATCAGAAGAAGTAATGTGGTGTGAAGGAAAAGAAGGTCTGAACTTCAAGTGTTATGTGGGCTGATTGTCTGTTAGGAGGCTTGGGATATGTGGTGATACTTTTAATGGGAGCAGACTGTTACTCCCTGTCTTTAAGTGGTAAAGAGACAAATTAACTGCAGCTATGGTCAAGACTTTTTTGACTGGAGATTTTTTTTTATGAAAGTACAGTTGAATATAATGCAAACCTGCATGGACGATGATTTGATGAGTGCAGTGTGGTCATTCACTTCCAGTTCAGTTTCTCACTACTTTTTCAGGTCTATGTCTCATTGGTGTGACTACACTACACTCTAGTGGTCAACAAATGTTAATGACGTCACTTGCTTGGTTTCCCTGTTCATCCTGTTGTTGCACACTAGAGCACAAGAAGATCATACTTGCACACTGAACCACAAAATAATATTTCTGTATTCTTATTATGGCATAATGTGCAAAAATTAAACCATAAGTGAAGATAAAAACTAACCTGGAAGTTAAATACTGTTTGCTTTGAGGCCTAAAATTAAAATG
>JAUBNQ010000020.1:20407633-20423202 GCA_032353495.1 Ctenopoma kingsleyae
CACACACACACACACACACACACACCGAAGTTGTTTTTTTCTGACTGCATCTGCTCATCAACTCTTATCAAAATAAAAGCATGTCACATGATTTGGAGAGTAAAAAAACATTCACGAGTACATTGTCATACTCAAAGCTAAGAAGGCTCGCTTTTGTTGCTTTGTTTGGAGACATTAAGGGACCACGTCACCATCTCTGTTATTTGTTCTTTTTTACTGTGGACATAACGCCGCTGGCTGTACTTATCTTCAACCCCTTATACACCCTCCCATCTCTGATCTATTTTCACAGCTGTAATGCCAGTGGTTTGTTGCTCTTTTTTCCAAGTTGCTGTGATGGAAGATATGAGTGCTCAATCCCACCATCTCCCTCTGATCTCCTTTGAATTCAGAGCCCACGTATACCTGAAGCTGACACTCCCGAAATGGGATGTCACTGAGGAGAAAGGGAGGGTGGGGAGAGGGGGTTGGACTGCAGTGGTGCGACTGTGGTTATAAAAATTATTAGACAATGGTTCATCCAGAAGTTATAAAGCATATCACATTGAGATGAGACAAAGCAGAGACGTGGCTTCTTTTTTTGGTGACTTTTAAAGCCAGAGACAAGGATGAGAGAACGGGGAGGAAAAACTAATAACATTATTCACTATTTCCACACCTGTGGTGTCTTGATACAGATGTTTTGTTCACCTTGACAGGACATGACTAAACGATAACTTAAACTTAAACGATGATGATCATGATGATGATTAGCTGCTTTTTTTTATTGCATCTCCTGGAAAGAAATTAAAAATCTCACATTGCCTCTTTCTCCATCGCTCCATCAGCTTTCATTGAGAATGTCCAAACTCCCTGCGCTAACGGCCGGGAGGTGGGCAAGACCAACGAGTCGTCGGCATGGAGGCCACCACTCACCACCATCACTGTCTCCAAGAAGCGCAAGTGGCTGCAGCAGAGCGCTCTTGGGAAGAATCACTGCACCAAGGAGGAACCACAGGGAATGCTTGGAGCTGAGGAGGAGGGCAACCAGGGCTCCCACCAGGCACCTCCTCCTCCCAGTCCATCCCCAGACCACCTGAGACCACCAGGTGGAGCACCTCCACGGCCAGTTCTCTTGCAGCTACCTCAGGTGAGCTTCAAGCCAGTCTAGCTCTGATCTGTCAGGTGCTATTAGGTTGATTTTTTTTCTAATGAAATGTAATTCATATGAAAGAGTTTGTGATTTAGCAGTTCATAATTTTGTGATCGAGTGCAGTCACTTTCTGGAGTCTCTTCTAGCTTTGTGTAGACCCCTTTCACACAAAATGATTTTGATATAAAGTGTACTGTTCCTCCCCGTTTCCAGTCTTTATGCTAAGCTAAGCTAACCTGTTGCTATTGCTTCATATTTAGCAAACCGGTATGAGTCATATCAACCTCTGCATCAATATGTTGACAGGTGTATTTCTGTTTCTTTAACACATCATTCGGCACAGTAGTTGTTTGGCAAAATGCTTTATCTCATTCATTTCTTCATGTTTAACATGAAACCTTTTCATAATTCAGGCTAGTGTTGGTCAGGCCAAGGTGCCTCCTCACTCCCGGAGTGTCGACCCAGCAGAAGAGAACGATGCAGACGATGAAGGAGAAATCTGGTACAACCCAATCCCTGAGGACGATGAACCGGACATGTCCCATCGACCCTCTGTACGGCTGCTGGTTCCACCTCGAGCAGAGCCCCAGAGGAGGCCTAGCAGGGGAGGAGATGTGGGTCATGCTGGCAAATCCCTCGAGTGCAATGGTGGCGCCGGGCTGGAGGCACTTACTGAAAGCCTTGCTGTTGGTTCAGGCGATGGGAGTCAGGGGAATGCTGTACATTCCACAGAGGCGCTACATTTGCACAGACAGATGCTTGCGTGCAAACCTCTGGATGAGGGGGGGCTTTCCACCAGCAGAGCCACAGGTGAGGCAAAAAAAAAAAGAGAAATACACCCACACCTTCTCTCGTTCTTACTTTTCTTTCCTTTCTGCTTTTTTGACACCTTCTTCATTCAAGTCTTTCACTCAAATTTCTTTGGACCAATGTTTAAGGGCCAATTATTGTCTGTCGTTTTGTCTCTCTTGGCAGATTTTTGTGGTTGTACACACCTTGAACACTAATTATAGCAAGTGTTGAAAATGTTCCCAATCAAAGGATAAACATACTTTTTTTATCTACCAATATTTCCTGGCTTACACTAGCTCTACTCACAAACATTTAATGGATTTAAAGGTTCATGTGATACTGGATGATGATGAGTTGGTGATATTCGGCCAAATTATGGGTTTAAAATCCAACATTTCTCTAAAACTGTAACAAACACAGCTATTTTTTTCTGGTTTTGTTGGATCAGAGCTGAGAGGAGTTGTGGCTGTCTAATCATATCGCTCCATATCAGTATCTGTCATTAGTAAAGCTCAGACAGACATTAGCCAGGAGGAATTCCGAACTGGCATTCCTGAGAGGAAAGGATATCCATTTACTCACACACAGAGCTGTGACCTTGGTTTTTTATTTAGCCCTTAATTGAATAGACGTCTCGCCTTTAAAGCTTGCTCATTAAAACTGCATTTCTCATGTGTGCACACAGAAAAACACAACGCCATGACCTTCAGAGTTTAGGCAACTATTGTAAATTACCTGGAGTGCTCTCTCTGCACTTCTTTATTTACTCATGTGCCAGGAAATTGTTGACAGCTCTGGTCTACAGCAACGACATAATGATGACAGGCAGCACACGGCTCCCTGTCTCTTAATAAGCTCAGTCTGCTTTTTCTAACTTCCGACTTTTTGTTCTCTCTGATGTGGCAACATGGTAGTTTGAACCAATTGGCACATCTTGAGCTGAGCCTATAATTACAACTTTTGACAACACTTTTCTGTGGCACGCAACAGCCATTTCTGGTTGTAGCAGCACAAAGCGAGGCTGAATAGTTTGGGTATGCGTAGTGAAATCTAATATGTTAGCTTCAGTGTCGGGAGCAGCAGGAATGAAAATTTGAATGAGCTCAAAAACGTCTTTCTCTCCTCACTCAAAGTTTAATCCACGAGTCAGTGAGACTTGTTCCTATAAATAAAAGAACATACTTGAGAATGCAGGGCAACGGTTTATCCTACAGTGCACAAACTGTTCGACATTTAAAGTAACTTCTTAGCCTCTTAACTTCTCGAGGTGTTGCGTTATCTCCCAAAACAAATCTGCCCTTGACGAGGCGACTGATAAACTCCTTGATCCTCAATGACTGGCTTCAAACTCCTGGCTCTCTCTGACATCACGTGTGGCTCAGCAAAACACTGAGAGACTTTCCTTGTAGGATTAGGATTAAACCACTCCCAAATGAGTCTCAGTGTACTGGCCCAGGAAGGGCACTACTCATGGCACTCACAGCTAATTAAATTTAGGCTATTAATGTCTGCGCTGTTTGATAACCTTCAGCTTTATTCTGTAGTCTAGATGAAATTTGCTGATGTAATTAGGACGGTTTTATGCTTGCTAAGCATATGAGTGGACATAATTGGAAGCTGGAGTGGTTTGTTCTGTAGTTTCACCAGTTCCTGTGAACAGAAACGCTTTTTTAATCTTCACTGAGCTGTCTGTTTAGCATTTGATTCATTTTCCATCAACCTGCTCCCACTCAAATGTCTGTGCCTCATTTACATTCTGTAATAGGATTCTGTTTAACAGGAGCACTTGGTGGCAGATCTATGATGGTGTGGGTTTACTGGTGTCTCCGACTGGTAGCTGAAAATGAGACGAGGGAGCCGCAGTGTTGTTTTTTTTTCCCTCCCTCTCCGGAACTGCCTCCCTTTCGGCTGCCTGTTGACTTTGCAATTGATTCCTGTGGGTTTGGCGACGCCATCCCACACTTCACTGCAACTAAAAAGAGCAATGGGCCTCGGCTACGTGTCATCATAGAGGAGTCACTAATTACTGATCGTCTGCGTGTATGTGTTGTGGAAGCTCTGTGGTTTTAAATCAAAAGTAATGCTACGCAGGTAAAATTTTGCATCACTATCTTTCTTCATCTGTAGTTCGAAACCTCCTCTACATCCAGAAATTGCTGTGTGTGTCACCCTGTGTTTTGTGGTTTGTATTGGCTGCAGAATGACACTGCACTCCTCCTCCACTTTAAACTGGTTGGGAGTGATGGGGGATGGTGGGTGGCAATGAAAAGGACAACAGCCTGTTGTGGGCCTTGACTGCACTCTGATTTCAGTGCCCCATCCCATGGAAACCAGAACAAAATTTCGGTGAAATATCATGTTTATTTTCCACAGTGTGTCAGATAAATCGGACCTTTGTGACAGATGATCGATGAACTGTCACTTGCTGACAGTTTGCTGAGTGCCTTAAAAACAAATGAAGCATAATTTCATCATTTTTCTGTCCTTTACGCACAATTAACATTAAGTATTTGCAGTGTTACGGGGTTTATTGATTCATGTGTTGCTTACATTGCCAGACTCTGGTTTGTGGATATAGACTCACTAAGTGAAACAGATGTATTTCTTTAGGCTATAAAGAAAATCTGTGAGGATAGAAGGATTGCAGTATGTTCCACAGTGATCTATTATATATTCAAATGATTATAAAAAGTCATTTATTACAAGCAGTTGTTCAGCATTTTGGGAATATACTTGTTCACTTTCCTGCCAAGAATTAAAGGAGAATAATCTCAAATAATCTGAAACATAATTATGAAGCAGGAGGCAGCAGTTGGTTTAGCTTAGCTTAGCATAAAGATCGGAAAGAGCAAACTGTATAGGTGCTGGTAAGCAGATTTCTTTTTTCAATTACAAGCTCAAATGCCTTTCAAGTCTTGTAATTGATTTTCTGAATTAAAAAAATGGGCTAAAAGGTGCAGCTGCCCAAATGGGAGAATATAAAAAACCTCTACCCATCTGAGCCTCAATAAATGCACGTTTTTGTTTGTAGTAACATCACTATTACCACCACAGGATGCTGTGTCCTTACTGCATCCTCTGTATCTGTGTTTAGGGTACCACATCATGGGTAACCTCTCCTCTTTGTAAATCTGTCCACACCTACTAGCGAATAATGGCCTTTGATTTCTGTCCCATCTTTTCTTTCTTCTGTTTCTGATTCTTTATGAAAATGAGCCCATACACACTCCACTTTATCTTCAGGGATAAAATCTGACAAGCCTTTCATTGATTGAGCTCGAATAAGAGCATCTGCTGAATTAATGAAGCTGTGCAGATGTAGATGACTCTACGACTATAGTTTTTCTCTGTTCGGCTGGCTGGGTCTTTTAGCCTCACCGGATATGCTGCAGACTCCTCATGTGCTGCCTATTGAGTGACCTTTTGTCCATCTGAATGCTCTGTTTGTATGGAGAATAATGATTGATGGACTTTGGGGGTGGTGAGCTTGGTGTGTTCCCAGTCTCTTGTCCCCTTCAGCGCCTGTTTGGGGAATCTGACTTGGCCGGCGCTCATAATGGGATCACAGCTATTTCTGGGGGTTGTTTTGGTCATCTCGCTGCTACGGTTACATGAGAGTTCAAGCCTCTGACTTCAAACCTGGAATTTAATCTAGGCTGACGATTGCATGGTTGGATCTAGAGGAAGTCAAACCACGCAGAAGAGCAACAATGTGAGAGCAGCACTTTAAAACCAGAGTAGATTCCTTGGCGCTAGATGTGAAGTTCAGAGCACATAGTTTTCTCAGGGCTCTTTCTTTCTGCTCTGTTTTTCATTTCAGTACCAGTGAAGCTGTAGAAGTGGTTCTAGTGTGTTTTCAGTCTTGTTTTGAAGGGTGAAGAATTATGTATAATGCATGATAATGCATAATCCTTCCTTACTGTAATGAATTGAAGGTTATGAGTCACTGTAGTATCTGTAGTTAGGTTTCCCTGTGTATTTGATAAGAGGTTATTCAATCTCAGAGCACTACTAACAATTAATCAGTTCATTCATGTAATTATTCCCTTAATTAAATAGTAAATATATAGTCTTCATATTGCTTGATTTGTCTGGTGAACACCTGAGGGCTTAGGAACACTGTCTGTGACAGTATTGACAGTACAAACCTTAATTTGATGCAGTGTCGCACTAACTTCAGCCTTTAGTTTTTACACACATTAACTGCATACCACTGTGTACTGTAGCTGTTGGTGCTTTGTTGTTTGGATTGTGGTGGTGCAGTGACCTTGGTGCAGGCTCGCCAGAGATAGCAGCCACTCTGTTGGTCGAGTTACAGCAGCAGTAGGCGAGTTAAGCTACATGAGGGCTGCTTTGGCAGGGGGCCATGTTGTGCTAGCGAGAAGGCCTGCATGCTTGGATATATTAACAGGGGTTTTGTAACCATTGTAATGGAACGGCCAGGGCTCCCGCAGCCCCTGAAAGGCCTTCCAGCCCTGAATGATTTAGAACCAGAGAAGAGGAAGCAACCTAGATCAGAGCCTCAGTCACCGAGTAAAGAAAGTACAGGACTTGTTTGTCAGCACACCCTGGACCTTCCTATTTTAAAATTTAACACACACATTTGGCAGACAAGTGAATACAAGTGGTTTTACAGGCGTAATCAGGGACAGATTATTGTCTCCTTCCAAGGCTTATCAGAGTATGCTGATTGTCTGTCTCGTTCTTTCTCACACACAAACACACATTCCTGCAGGCCAGGCGCCTAACGGTGTTCCATTGGACAGTGTTTCACATTATCCAACTATTATTTACCTGTTGGCATTGACTGAAATGAGAATTTGGCTCATGCCAGAAGATTGTAGGTTGTACAAATATCAGGCACATTTGATAGTTTGTCCCTCACACACACACACACATGCACACACACACCCTCCTGCTGCACCTGTCTGGTGCCTGCGTTGTGAAAAAGTTGTTGTCATAAATTCCTGGGCTTTGTTAAGAGGTGTCAGTGGCCCGGTGCCTGAGGAAGGCTTCAGGGTCAGAGAGGGCATGTGTGTCTTTATGTATGCATATTTACATGCACTCTCTCTTTGTGTTACATTAATATGGTGAGTGCATGTGCATGTTAAAGTGTTGGGGGTGGACACATTTACTCAGATCAAGTGTCACCCAGTGGAATGCAGACCTTTTGCTCTTTGACCCTGAAACATGGCCCTGGAGGCTTGGGTGTCAAATCATCGCCCCTGAACCTCAACTAGTGAGGTGTCACGTTACTCTGCTGGCTGCTGCCACAAGGCCAAAGGCTACAGAGGACACAGCTGCTTGTGTGTGTGTGTGTGTGTGTGTGTGTGAAGCCATAGTCATTAACAATGCAACAGTCATTAACTTTGTCAGAGGCTAGTGGATGTAGTAGATGTTGCCCCAGTTCATCATGATTATCAAATAAATGGGATGACAGCAGGACACTGATGGAAGCTGTTTCGATTCTCACCGTTGAAGGCTCTTTAATGCAGATAAGAATGATTAAATGAGTATGAGATAGTCAAGTAAATCGCCACTAATGTTGGTTGTAAGACTCAAAATAGTAATCCTTTTCACCTACAGCTTCATCAGTGATCGGGGAAAAGTGTGTTCTGTGTTTTGCATGTGCATCATTATAGGTGTAAAATAGAGACTCTATAGGACAGAAGAACCAAACATGAGTTTAGCTGTGTTTCATTTACAGGGAATTTCACTCCTGAAAACCTTGTTTCAGACCTGACCAGGGCTCACTGTGTACCTGACCCCTCCCTAGATGTTTTTGGTGAATTTGCACCTCCAGTGCCCTCCACCTAGTTTTTCCCTTCTCAGTGCGCCTCTGTGTCTATTATTGGCAGGAAGCTGTGACAAGGAAGGGTACTCAGCCAGAGGGGAGAGGAGGCTAAACATGGTTTGGTGAGGAATGTGGAGAACAGCCGTGTTCATTTGTACATTCACCAACAGGCTTGCCAGCCTTCCAGTCGACCATCCAGACCTCTCAGAGCCTGGACAAGGGGTGCCTTTGTCCCCCGTCTGCTGGCTACACCCTGCCCTGCTCCTGCCCCCCGTCTTACCCTTCTCTCCATCCTGTTGCACCTCCTCTGCCTCCCTGTTTTTGCTTGTGGGCCCTCACCCCAGAATAGCACAGCAGGTCCCCTCTGAAAATAGAGCTGGTGATGTTGGCAGGGTCAAGCTCTTTCCCTCTCTTCTTTCTACTCTGTATCTCTCTGTGAGTTTTTACTGTCTTACTTACAGAATCAATCTTTTGTTGCAGAGGTTTATCCAGAGAGTAAGTAATTAGCCCACAATAAATGCATTTTTATTTTAAGTGACAAATTAAAACCAGACTTACTAGAGTAGAAGCTCATGTGCTGGATGTATTAAATGTCTAAATAGCTTATCATCCCAGACTTAGTTTCTTGTTTAATATCTAGGCCATGACTAAAGGCAGAAAGTAAATGTATGCCATTGGATAATGTGGACCCATGCAGCTAGGTATTCCCTCTAAAGTATTAAAAAGACAGGTTAGCCATGGAGGCAATCCTGTTAAAAGAGTGCTGAATGTGGAAAATAGATGTTTTTCTGTTTGTGGGAGAATCAGGTTTACTGTTGGGCAAATAGCAGGATGCCCATAATTTGACAAATGTTACACTTTAATCATGGCTGGCTCTGTGTCAATACTTTCTCTTCATTTGCCAGATAGATTTTTAACTTGGAAAATGATTGTAAGGGTAGTATCTAGGTCAGTGATGGGGCTTTTAAAAAATCTGTAGCTTGAACTGATGTTGATACTGCGTGCCCAAAATGACAGTACAGTATGTGCAGTGACAGTAACAGTGTGCAAAGTGCAAATGCACATTATTACCTGTTGTCAATATGACAGTTACATTCAGCACGAACTGTACTAATGGATGGAGTGCACAAAATAAAAATATTCAGAAACATAAACCTCATAAACAGATTGTGGAAACTGTACAGGTGGCTCTTAAAGGTACCATATTAAAAATGAGCAATTGATAAAGTAACTATATGAATCTAAAAGACGCTGCTCATGGTGATAAACCCACCAATAGTGTCCTTCAGCTCACTTTTAGTGACCACTGGGTTCTTGGTCACCTCCCTAACTAGTGTCATAATTATATGGTTACTCATTGCGGCTGGACTCAACTCTATGAAGAGTCCTGGTGGCTCTTGACTTGATGTCACAGTTATTGAGGCCACTGTGCTCCTGGGAACACTGAAAGCTTTACAGACGATTTTATACATTTGTCCCTGTCTGTGCCTCACAACAAAATGTTATTGTGGAGGTGTGGAGGAGGTTTCTTAGACTGGTTGATTTTTGTCCAGAATTGCAGTGTGCATTGTGGGACTTTATGTACACAAGTCTGTGCTATTCTAAATTATACCCATTAACTCTGTAAAGCAAAGAAAATGCCCTTGACCACAAGCAAAGGTTCTGAATACTTTTGTAAACTAGAGATTTCTGTTTTTGAATTTTAATTAATTTGCTAAATTTAAAAAGGGTTTTCATCAGTATGTGCTATTACGTTTTGGTGGATGGTAAAATTGCATTTTTTCCATTCAAAAATAAAAGAATAAGTGAATTTCCAAAGCAGTTAAGTGTGCAAAAATGAATGCTTTCTGACATGAGCGTGTTGAGTTGAGTTTGATCTACTGCTATGTGGGGATTAATGCTGGTTTAAATACTGTAAGACTAATGGTCCAGCCACAGAAATGGTGATGTTGGGTAAGCAACCTGTCAAAAACAACATGGATAAAACCTAAAGCTACAGTTTGGTCCTGTAGACTAAATAATGGTTGTCAGTTGTAGAAATCTAGACCCTGAAATTTCATGTTGTTGACATCTAGTTAGGTGGGAGCTGCCCACGAGGTTCACCTTAAATAATGGCTGAGTAACTCTAGCACAGCATTGAAGCAGCTGGTGCCTGTAGATAGACATTTCCAAGCACACAGACCACAGTTTTTCCTGGAGCTGCAGCTATTCACATTACACGTTAATTTTCCTGGTGTTTGATTGAATGAAACCCACGTAAAGAGACCTCATGGAAACATTTTGGTCAACAATGGAATTTCTTCTTTAAAACCTTTAGTTAGCCAAATCACTGTCTGTCTAGGTTTACATCTATACCACGTAACAGTGTTATATACTGCTGGGTTGTTTATGTTAGGCATTGCCTGCTAAGTCTAATGATGGCTTGATGATGTGACAAGACTGTAAATCATTGCTTATACACATTTAGTCTTCTCTTTCCTGTGTATTTTCACTGGACATCTGAACAGTCACATGGAATCCGAAAATTGCTTTCTAAACATTTTTCCTGCCAGTGGCACAATAAAAATGTTACATCAAGTGCCAACCAAAGAAAAATAAAAAATTCTTCATGCATCAGACTCTCCTTTTAAGCAGTTTTTTTTATCACCCTGTTATTTCTTCTGTAGATGGTCCTGACCTGCCCAATGCTGCTGGATTCTCCCCTCCCTCCAGCCCAAACCCAGCCAAGAAGAGCAGCTCCATCAACTGGTCTTTCCCAGACAAGATCAAGTCTCCACGCACTGTCAGGAAGATCTCCATGAAGATGAAGAAGCTTCCAGAGCTTAGCCGAAAACTCAGCGTTAAGGGGACGCCGGGGAGCAGTAACAGCAACAATGCCAATGGAAACAGCCAATTAGAGCCACGGGCACATTCTCCTCGAAACAATGGGAATGGGTCTGAGGCTGCCCTCCAGACTTCAGGACCTCCTAGATTAGCGGCATCTGGAGGCGGGCAAGCGAGTCGCAACGTGATTTCCCGCTACCACCTGGACAGCAGCGTGTCCACACAACACAGCTTCAGCAAGAAGAAAAGTAACTGCAGCTCAAAATCTGCCAGTAAAGGTGGCTACCTCAGTGATGGTGACTCACCGGAGCTGGTGGCCAAATCTGGGAAGCATGGCTCTGCAGAAGGGAAGGGAGGGAAAGGCAAAGAGATGGAAGGAGGTGGTAGCTCCAAACTCAATGGCTCAGAGCTGGACATTGATGCTTTCCGCCATTATAGCTTCACAGAGCAGCCCAAGTGCAGCCAGTACATCTCTGGACTGATGAGCCTGCACTTTTATGGAGCTGAGGACCTCAAACCTCCACGCATTGACTCTCGAGATGTATACTGTGCTATCCAAGTGGACTCGGTTAATAAAGCACGAACTGCTCTCCTCACTTGTCGAACTACCTTCCTAGATATGGACCACACCTTCAACATTGAGCTGGAAAATGCCCAGCACCTGAAGCTGGTGGTATTCAGCTGGGAGCCCACGCCGAGGCGCAACCGTGTCTGCTGCCACGGCACAGTGGTCCTGCCTGCGCTCTTCCGGGTAACACGTTCCCACCAGCTGGCAGTGAAGCTGGAACCGCGGGGGCTGATCTACGTCAAGCTGAGCCTGATGGAGCAGTGGCAGAACTCACTAGACGGCGGGCCAGATGGAGACAGGACGCCCCAGGTGTTTGGTGTGGAGGCTTGGAAGGTGGTAGAGAGGGAGAACACAGGACTGATGGTGCCGCTGCTTATAAGCAAGTGCATTAATGAGATTGAGAAGAGAGGATGCCAGGTGAGTCTGTGTTTAATGCTGCACCTTTTAATTTCTCTTGCGGATTAATTTGGTTTGTTTTTGATTGATTTACTGTCTGTCTGACTGTTAAATCTTAATGTTTAAGAAACTGCAACAAGGTAATCTGGGAATTTGACTTTAAAGAAGTTGGATGATTGATTAGTTTTAAAATTTGTTGTATTTACTCTGACACACACACATTATTCAACTATTGCAGCAGTTAAGAAGGCACTTTTGTCAATATTTAATCTACCAACCATTTGCTGATTACTTGAGTTATGGTTTTCTCTTTAAAATGACGCAATTGCTTTACTTATGTCCCAAAGAGCTCAAAGTGGCATCCTCAAAAGTCATGTTGTATCTCACCAGCAGTCAAAAACAGAAAGATATACAGTTCACAGTGAAGTACAACAAAGCCAAAAAGTGTTTTAGCATGACTATAAACTGGTTGATTGCTTAGAACAAGAAGATAATAATAGTTGCCAATTACATTTACTAATAAATTAATTTAATAATAATAATTTCAGATCAAATCCTGTTCTGTAAATGGATGAAAATTCATTCATTGAAAACAAGGCTGGTGGGATGCAATTATATAATGAATGTTTGTATGAGAGTAAAAGAAAAAGCAGAGAAATAATCCCATATCCAGAGCATCCTTTTAGCTCCATAGGCCATGAGATGAGTGCTCGCCCTGCAGCCAGTAACAACGCTGGATGAGTGGCATGAGCAGAATGAATACAGGAGATGTACCACACTGAGCCCTCCTGGGGCGACAAGCTCTTTTATTCAGAGAGTAGAAAGAGTCAGAGTTAAGAGACTGGTGTGCTGGTGAGGGATGATGAGGGAGTGGATCATGTGACCATCTCTTGTTTGTCTCCCCTCCACATTTCATGATCAGTCCTTTGAAGTCCAGAGAGAGGCGAGGGAGGCAGCGGCGTTTCTCCTAATTAGATCTGAGCCAGTGGCAGTAAAAGTGTCTGGGTGCTGACTGATCACTGTTGGACGGGGGGCATGCCAGGGGTGGCGGGGGCCTGAAGCCAACAGGCAAACATTAAGCCTGTTTAAGGAGCTTGCCCGTCAGACCAGACCCCACCCTGCACCACTTGTGCAGCATTCAGAAACCTGAGAAGCAGAGTGGTAACAGCAAAAGCCGTATTTAGCTGAGTATTTTATAGCTTTAACCATCAGATCGTACGGTCTTTAAACATTAGGAAATAGAGAAATTTGCCAGCACCGCCACCCAGAGCACAATGTGATATCTTCGAATCTTCTATTTGGTCCAACCTAGAGTTTAAAGTATATTTGTTTCTAATAGTTCACAATTATATTTTACTAGATAACAATATTTTTAATTAATATGGTGATTTTTTTATTCCCCTCTTCTTTTAGTCAATGACAAAACCTCATTTCTAATTTAGAAATCACATGTCTAGTGTGACGCCTGTCACTGTGCTGTCTAAGCCGCACTGTGGCCTCATTCACCTGAGTGTCCTCTTCATAGGACAGCTAAAGCCTTCACTTACAGACTTACAGTCATTACCCTGTTCACTCAGGTTTCCTCACTTTATGTAGTTCACTCTGCTTTGTCTTGTCCTTTAGTGATTCCTATCTGTTTCTGTCTCCTTGTCTGCCCCTCTTGTTCGCCCCTGTCTCTCCATCGGTCTGTCTTCTGCACTCAGTCTGATGCTGCGTGTCTTGTGTCCTTCACAGTGTTTCTTCTAATCACTCTCCCACCCGTTTTGCTGCCTTCTTTCATTACAGAGGTGCAGAGTAGACTTTGCTGAGGGTATCAGTCTAAGATCAAGTGTAAGTGCTCCCCCAGGTTGCAGGCAGACAGGGGTTAGGACGTGTTGACACCAGATCTCAGAGGAATTTGTGGGTTGTGTCACTAAAGCACGCATGGCTAGACGTGTAGCAGTGTGCCTTTACAAATCATTATGTGGATCTTTGCTGGAGACTCTTTCAGATTCTCTAAAAAATTGTGTGTCCTAAGGGCTTCTTTGAGCTTTTAAGATGTAGGATGATTGTGGGTGCTTTGAAAAGACTGCAGATAACGCCTGCGTCAGAAACAGAGTTGTGCATGCCCATTAAAAAGACATCTTGTTAAAAGACTATCCCAGTAACCGACATTATCCCATGCACGACAAAAAAAATGTGAACAGCTAAGTTATGAACAGTCACTTCTCAGAAGTGTGCACAAGAGCTGCAAAACTCAAGCAACATTTAGCGGCTGATGCATGAGAACATGTGGTGGCACAGTCAAGAAAGAGGAGCGTTTTCTGTTCTCTTGCGTGCTACATGGATAATAAATTATTAATACGTTATTTTACAACTGTTTTAACCTTTGCTTGGACAAAATTAGACATTTAGAAGATGAGAGGGACTTTTTAAAGCATCCAAAAATATGGTTTTAATAAATAAAATAAATAGCAGGATAATTCATAATAAAATAATCACTTATTGCAGCCGTACTTTTTTTGTTCATGTTTTTTATGTCGTTTTTATATGTTAGTCATGTTTTTATGTTTGCATATAATTTCCTTTTTATATACATGATTGGGGAAGTGTTGAATGTGTCATGTCAGAAAGGTGAGTAATGCTTAGAGGAAGTAAATAACCTGGTAGAATGTCTTTGCTTGAACATTTATATACAAGAATATTACAATATAAGAGTATTAGTGCAGTGAAATGCACCTTTATTTCTTCTTCTTTGATGTTTATATAAGTTGTTAAGCTGATCCCAGACAAAACAAATTTTAATAACTCTTCCTGTCGTTGGTTCTACAGTCACCCAGCATCCACATCCCTGTTGAGGGAACTCGTTTTGTTTTGTGGTTACTGTGTCTGCCTCGCTCAGCATATAGACCTTGGCTGGTGCTGCTTGTCGTGTTGCCCAGCAGCCGCAGTGCATAAGTGCAAGCCCTCTTTTTGCTAACAGCTGTTCTCCGCCTGCACTCGAGCTCTCCTCAAAAGAGCGACTCTTTTTTTTTTTTTTCTGAATGGACTTGTTGTTCATTGTGCCCAGTGACTTCTGTTTACTCTCACACAAAGCCAAATCCCTGCCTAATCTGTCCTCCTCTCTCCCTCTCATGTGAGGTTTTGAAAACACTGCTCAACTCGACAAGGAGAGCTCACAAATACTTGGTCTGGTGGGATGGGGAGATATTGTAGTGCTACTTCACTGGAGTCCGGAAGAGTGGGCTAGAAGAGTGTGTACAAGTGTGACTATACATGTGTGTCTGTTTGGAACTGGACCCGACCCGCCATTCACAGCCCACTGACTTAACACGTTACTAGGGCAACCACACCAGTTGGTCTGCCATGCCACATACCAGACAGACATATGTAGGAGAAATTATGGTATGTCTGTAGCTGGGTTTAATCCCAACATAACAAGGAGAGCATTGGTGCAGAGTTTCAGCTATCAAATGTCCCGAGGAAATAGTCGAGTTCCTTCAGGTCACACTCTGGAGACTTAGGTAAAGAAACGTAAATGGTCCTTTCATTTTAATGCTGAGTTGTCTGCTGGGTTTCTAGAAGAGCTCAGCGTTTATCCACTCAGTCATGACAGCATGTTTGGTACAAGACAGATCACCTTTTCATTGTTAAACAAGCCAACTAATGAAACTATGTTCAGAAATGTGTTGAAAATGATTCTACGTGCTGCTTTTTTGAAGAATAAAAAATGCTGCATGTTTTTAGCGAACAAGTCTTTTGAAAGAAGAAATAACAAAATAAAACATTGGCTTCATAAGTGATAAAAAACACCACTGCTCACTTTATTAACACACTCAAAGGTTTTACTGCTACACCATCTAATGGTCGTTATATTTAGCTAATGCTTGCAACTTTAGATAGGAATTGACTTCATTCTTTCTCTACAGCATTTAGTGTCATTTTATAGTTGGAACATAGTCTTACTTTAAAGTAAATTAATTAAATATTCTTGCAAATGAAATGTTTTGCCACTATGTCGTGTTTAAGCATTCTGTACCACAGATTTGAGTCATATGGATTTTCTGTGAAAAATATTTTGTCCA
>JAUBNQ010000020.1:20448511-20461320 GCA_032353495.1 Ctenopoma kingsleyae
TGATCATTTTTTCCATAAAAAAAGAAAAGAGAAGCAAAGTAAAAGCAACAATCCTCTGTCACGTGAAATCAATTTGACCACATCTTGTTCAAATTCTAGTCCCGATGTCGCTTTTTGAGCAGCTGACAAAGGACCGCTAAAGTCAAACTAATCTGACTACAAGGTACATCATGCACTGATACAGTATTTTGCTAGTTTTCTTCTCATGTTTTCTAATCAGTGTTCTACTTTTACAACATTGTGTGCTTCTGAGATTCATTATATGATGAATTTCTTTGCATTATAATGTAGGAATCATAATTTAATTGCAGCTGGATGTAACACTTTCGCCGTCAGATAGAATGTGTAATGTAATGTAATGTGTTCGCCTAAGCTTGTGTCATAACCAATTCCATAGTACTTTGAGGCTGAATCACACAGAGTAATTTCCTCTGTCAGAGGGAGCAGCTGTCAACTGTGAGCAACCCAAACAGCCAGGCCTTCACTGTTAGTTTAAATGTGCAAGTTCCACGCTGCAAACACAATTTTGGTGGTGGTGATTGAGAGTGCAACACACAAATCGGTCATGTATAGAATTGTTCACATGAGGACTGGCTTAATATGTCTTTCGTAAAGCAGCAAAGAGAACCTGCCACTAAACTAGTGTTGACATCCTGCAATGCTGGGGTGGTTATCTCAGTTTTTCAGCCTTGACCAATAGCACATTACTAATTATTTTAATTAAACAACAGTAATCACAATAATCTCCTGTTAAGTGAGTACATAGAAGATGTTTGGGCTGTCTTACCTCATTCCTGGACGGAACGTAGAGTTTCTTTGGGATTTCAAAAACACGGACAATTCCAAGGTAGTCAGTAACAGCCAGGAAGTGCTGCTTCGCTGTAGGGACAAAAATGAAAATGTATCACCAAGGATGTGGAAATATAAATAAAAAAGAGAACCAGGAGTATTCTATATCCTAGCAGTAGCAGAAGCAAGGCTGAGATCTTTAGAGTTTTTAGGTTCATCTACATTAATTAATGTCTAAATAGAAGGTTTCTACAGTGTGCACCAAAATTAAAACCTGCAAAGAATGCAATTTAATATTTTTTTTATTTACAGATGGTTTTATTGACATATATACATATACATGATACCCATATACAGGAAATATGGGTTGCAAGTGCAACAAAGGTCCCTAGGACTTGAACCAGAGACTCTGCGGTTAGATGTGCAGTAACCATTTGGCTACTAGAGCTCAATTTAAAGACTACACAGAAAGACAAAACAGGTAATCAGGAAATCAGTAAAGACAAACAGAATGACTATGAGACGCAAAATGACCACAGTTTCTGATAATATCACGCCTTATTAGTCGATAAGCTTCATAGCAACTGGCTCTTGTCGGCCAAAAGTTAGGCAAGGCAAGAAAAAATATACAAGAACTTTGTAAACGAAATTTACTTCCTACCTTCTAAATCAATTTTGAAGTAAATTTTTTTCAAAAATAGCGGATACTCTTAAATAATTTCTTCCTACAGGATCCACAAAAGATAAGAAGAACTCACGGGAGGCGATCCAGGGTGTAATGCAAGTAATCCTGGCATTGGTGGCATGTGCATGGACCTGTACAGGCTCATGGGACTTTTCCAGCAGGTTCCACACATCAATACTTCCATCCTCTTTCCCAATGAAGAAAACAGCTGGTCGAGACAGGGACCAGCATCCCACAGTGCACGCCTGCTCAGAGCTTGGTGACACAATGATAGGCCCATCCTGGAGGTTGTATATACAGTCAGTGGAATTAAAATGCAATAAATGAGACCAGGTATAGTTAAATAAAATGGATTTTATGTTTGTTTGCGTCATGATGAACTGAAACGTAATGCACGCATCAAGCCCGACAACTTTTGCTTGCTGCAGTCAGAGCTGTTTTTTGACACCTAGTGTTGTTGAAGCTACAGAGTGTTACCATGACTCCCTCCTTCCAGATGGCAAAGTTCCAGTCTCCCATTGTCAAAATAATGTCTTTGAAAAAGGGCGATCGCTGTACTGTATTCACCAAGCAGTGATGGATGTTATGACAGTGGAGGGGCTTGGAACCTAGGAGAAAGGAAAGGCAGGAAGTCAAAATGAACTCTTTCATTTGACAGTAATGTGTTTCTACAAAGCAATGGGTAATGCAGTACATCAAGTAATTAACCCTCTGTGCCCTTGTAAACTTACTAACTAATTTATTTATGTTCAGCATGGCTTCCAAACCAAAGGGTTTGGTGATACAGTAGTAGTTATTAAAATAATTGTAATAATTTGGTTGAAATTGTAAATGATCATCAATAATCATAACTGTCAGGGGTTTGTTTTGAGTAGTAGTATTAAACTGCTAAAACAAATCACATCTACTTTGGAAGCTGGCCAAGAGTCTAGAAAACACTGATTATGTTACTTTAACCCATGTTAATACTCACTCTGCATCCGTCCAGACTCGTCCTTCACCATTTTCCAGTCAGTGAAAACAATCTCCCCATCCTGATATTAAAAAATAGATACTGAACATGTTAAAAAGAGAATTTAATACAATACAATTTAAGGAACACATTTTTTGCTAAAAAGGCTTTCAGTTTCATAGATAGCTACTTGATCATCACAATGGTGGATGTGTATTGTCTTCAGATAAATGCTTGAATGCATCTTTGCATGGGAGATTTTGTCATTACTTACAATGTAAGTGCATTAGAATCATGTGGTTTAATATCAAGTAAGAATAGAAGGAACAATTAAAGTAAGTTTCAATATTCATATGATAATTGTCAAAATATAGAGATAATAAGACAGGTAAGTTCTGTATTGGAGTAAAATGTTGCTTGACGTTGATTTTATTGGTAGGAAATGTTTACCTCTGTTCCTATATACAGCTTCGTATTGACATCTGCCAGAGCTGTGAGTGTTCTGGCTGAGTGCACACTGAGCTGGCTGTAGTCTGGGATGACCTCTGAGTTCTCTTTATTTTCATCAGCCTTTTCTGTCAGAGGAGACAGTAAGGAAAAGTGTAGGGTCCAAGGCAAGTCATAAAGGTCCTCATTAGGCACATAAATATTGACAATGAACTGTAGGTAACATTTTTACAAAAAAATAGCCCGTAGGGGCAATACAATGTTTACACAAAACCTCAGAGCATCTCTTTATTTGCAGTAGTTAAATGCTGAAATTCATGCAGCTATTTTATTTGTTTGCAAAGAAAAAATTTCAAACATGCTTTTTTAAATCAAATCATCTACTTTTTATTTAAAGTAAGAAAATAATAGAGAATTAAAAAGTGGCACTGTTGCAGTCTGCTGTGTAATCTGACCATGAACAAGGCCACAGAGGGAAGCACTGCTGGGGTGAATGGGTTGGTAAAAGGCAATATGAGGGGATTGGGAAAGAAAGGGAGAAAAGGTGGAGGTGGGAGTGAGGGATGTGACAAGAAGGGAGATAGTAAGGGAGAAGGGTGGGAGGGGTGAGATAGGCAAGGCTTGTAGCGATGCAGAAGGCTTTTCCATCACAAAAGCCCAACTGTCTGTCAGGGACAGTACAGGACTATCCGTTCACACCCCCTTATCAGCAGGTCACTCCCAATCAAGTCTCAGACTCACTCTGCTAGATTAGCTCTTGAAGGTCAGATTACTCAATCACACATGTTCTAAATCCACTTTCCCCCAGTTAGATGTGTGTTAAGATATGAGGCAGATGATACAACACAGCTACACTTTGTTTCACTTGTACCACACTGCACTGCTGCTCAACTGATGCCTGATCCCCATGAGCGTTTGCTTGCAAAATCTTAGTGCGGAAAATCATGTGATACTGTTGCAGGGCAAGGGGAAGCTTTTCTGCAGTGGCTACTACTGCACTGAAAATGCAAGTGACAGCATTAGCAGCGGCAAAAGACACCAGCAAAATAATTAATGTAGAGCTCCTATACAGAGAGCAGCGTCAGAAATGTTGGTAACACCAAAGTATTAATCTTGCCAGGATCCATTAAAACCTTAATAACAGACTGCATCAGCGGTGCTGAAAAATGCAGATTTAGTGACTCACTTAATGAGTATAAATTCTATAAACACCAGCCACCAAAGCTGTTTTTATACAGGCAGATCTACAGCCAGACAAAGACAGGTCTTTCCTTGGCCAGCCAGGAAACACACTATCATCTTCTGCCGCCCAGTGAGCTTGAGCAGCATATTGCAAAGAGCTGACAGTGAGTAAGACTAATGCACTGTGACTATAAGGGTTTTGTTTTGGAAGTATCACTTAATAAAGTACTATGAAACTGGAGGAGGGAAGAGGGAGACAGACAGAGAAGTGAACACTGCATCACTGATCACTGTGCTCAGTCATTCAAAGCAGAATTCACACTAGATATTTGGCGATTTTAATGTGTGTTAATAATTTTGTCTCCTTACTTGCATAGTTTTTAATTCGAGAATCAAGATACTATCTTTTGTTTGAAAGTTTTGAAAAGCAGGAAGAAAACACCCCTCATAGTTTGTTGATACAATTGGAGCCTTTATATTATGACTCTTAGAACCACTCAGTTTGCATGTTTTTAAAGATTTTTCGCTTTTCATCTAATAATTATGGCAGCCAGTATTTAATGTACAAATAACTGTGAAATGCTAATGGAGATATGGTGAAACAGAAACAAACAAATAACAGCCTCAACAGCTCAGACAGCCTCAAGAGTGAAATCTCTCACCTGTGCTTCTATCTGCTTCACCATCACAGGTGTAGTATTCAAAGTTAAACTTCAAAGGAGCGTATTCTCCAGTGGCATTAATCTTTGGCAGAGAAACCTGACAAATGACAGAAAGACAATATTTTATATACAATATTCATATTACCTACAGTTAATATTGAGTTTCACTTCACCCTAAACCCTGCAGTACCCTGAACAGTGGTTTCCATGTGTGGTCCAGGTGTTTAAATTTGTCAGGGACAGTATAGGGTGTCATCTGAGCCACGTTCTGTTTCCCGTATGATGCTGAATGGGTCAACAACTTCGGCCCTCGCACATCCCAGAACAGTAAAGAGCTTTACAGAAACAAAGGGACACAGACCCACAAATTAACAGTGGGATTTACATTAATAATAAACCTAAAACTTAAAATAATCTTCAATATGTTCAAGTTCTTTTGGATATTATGTAAATGATGGGACCAAAAGGTTAGAAATCCCTCTTAATAAAACACACTCCACACACTGTGACCTTGCTAATAAACATTTGGTGACCTTATCACCTCACCTTTCTGATAGTTTCAACATAAAAACTTAACGTAACGTAACGTAAAAGTGGAATTCATGGCAGGGCTGCTGTGTTGGATTGCATTAGATTGTACAGGCAAGTACAAGCATATATACAAGTATATATATGTATTTATGTTGAAGATACAATCATTTCCTAGAAACACTGAATAACAGTTACAGATTGAAATGGGAGGTTATGGTAGATCACAAATCAATGACAATATCTGGTAAATATTGTAAGGTTTGTGTGTATGCTTGTGTTTGGGAGACACAAACAATGATAATTCCTAGTAAAGCAGAGAGAAACACTAAGTTTAGTGAAACCTGCAATGTGGCTACAAAAGACAATACCCTCACTGAACACACAGCTCTTAACTAATTGGCACAGGGAGTATTTTCATTTTCTGCTACTTTATATTTTTAATTTACTACAGTTCAGAGGCAACTACAGCTACTAGTTATTTGCAGATTCCAAATACAACCTATTATCAACAAATAAATTATGACCTATCATTATAGGTTAAGAAAATACTTTATCCTGTTTATAAAGTAATTTCTAATTACCTTTACCAGTGGCAATAATAAACAATATACATATCCATCACTAATTATAAACCAATAGTATAATATGCTATAACCAATAGTATATATTATCAAATAAGAAGCTATTCTGCATAATAAGTACAGTACTTTTACTTTTGATATTTATTATCTACTATATAATACTAAGTATATCTATATACTTTAGAGTAAAATTGTGAAAGCAGGATTTTTACTTCCAGATAGTATACTTACATGTATGAAATAAATGCTGACAGTTACAAAGACATATACATAGTAGATCACAAAATGTACTTAAAAAAGGGCATTTGTAGACCATATATATGGTCTATGTAACCATAATGTTTATGGAGACATATAAACAAATAAGCAGTCATGATCTGTCAATAAGCACTTGGATATATTAGCTATGAGCTGACAGCATTTCATACATTTTCTACTTAAATAGGTGGCTCTGTACACAGCCTACCAGTCAGGGGAGCAGGTGACAACCTGTACAGAAATGTTATTCTGGTTCTCTAGCGGTAAGCCTGTCCTGGTCACCTAATCAGGGAGAGTGAGAGAAAGTTATTAAAATCAGCAAATGCACATTTCAGGTATAGTATTATAAACAACTGATAGAAGTGAATAATGTTCCTGGAAGATATTCAGAAGGTTAATGTTCCCCCAGAGGGCACTCGATTGCCTGTTTTCTTATTCAGATGAGTGCCAGTGGCTGTTACAATACAAACAGCTCAGGGATAGGCACCAATTGGAAATCACATTTTGAATGTATTCATGGTTCCACAAATGAATATTCCTATGCCTGTTAATTTTACTGTACACACGTCTTATTGCACTTTGTTGTGTTTGGTGCACTATAGTGTCCCAGCAACAATTATGACTTCAGGTAAATTCTTCTGTGCTGAGTCAATGTCAGGGGACAAAACAGAACAACTACAGAAATTATTTTCTGCAGTTCTCAGGAACAGAAAAGTCTGTCAGAACAAGTACAAAAAACATCTTGAGGCTATGATAAATGCAATCTTGTGCAGCAGTAGAGTTGTGGAGTTAATTTTAAAACAGTTCTGGCCTGCTGTGTTTTTTATTACTTTTGTTCTCTCTGACAGTATATCCCACATTGACCATATGTGCCAGTGTGTCTTCCTGTTAAATCTTGGAATTCCTTATGCTACAGCCTTGATAGCCTGTTGTTGCCCTGATTTACTGTAGCTGCTATCGACTTCTTTCCTGGCAGGCCTGTTTACATTTAAGAGCCTTTTAACTGTAGTCAGATAAAAACCATTTTCCAAAACTAAAAATCATTGGGTCAATAACAGACCTGGGACTTCAAGCATGAACGTTTTATATCAATTTGGGATTTGGGTGTAAAGATAAAAACCTACTCTAGTTTTCTCCGGTATGCTAGAAACTATGTCACAGTGTTTACATTAGATAAGATAAAGCGTCTTGAAATTGAGAAACAATATTAGCATGTTTTGCATAAAAGCATTGCTGTGTAGTTACACAAAACACCATTTATTAATCAAGATAGGTCAAAAGAAATACTGATTAACCTTGTGGAAGGTTCCAGCACCTTCCCCATGTACTACTGATGGTAACAGTTAAGAATTAACTTTGGATTCTGCCTATTTGGTGTCAGACATGTACAATGATCATTACTTCCCTCCAACCCCTCTGCCCTTCAGCCCTGCCTACCTCAATCATTGGTGGCAGCCACTTGACATCAGTAATTCGTGCTTTGTGGCTGCTCTCTAAGGCAGATACTGCACAGTAGCGCACGACAGGAATGTTTTTCTCCTTGTTGTCATCAAGGTCCTGGTCAGACACAAAAAGCACAGCATGTACTGTACAGAGAGCTCTGACAGTTCAATCTAAATACAAAGAGTGTATACAGCATCTACTCATATGATAAAGCTAACTCAGAATGCACCAACATCAGCTAGTTAGGCTTAGTCGTACACCTGTTGGATTTATCGTGTAAAATGGTGTGAAGAGAAGACAAACCTATACAGAGAGATGTTAATTCTTTGTCTATCTGATAATCTCTCAACAGGTGCTGGTGTAGCGTGGCTTTCACAGCACTCAACATTGAAGTAAAGCCTTTTAGCTGATACAACTTCCATTGTTTACACGGCAAACACCGGGGAGGGCAATGATCTGATTTGCTTGTGTGTTATATTCTATGGGGACAAACTACGGTGGTAGATGGAAGGCTTGTGTAACAGCTGGAGTATGTAAGCTGATGCTGTTGACTCAGGGGAATGAAGTGCAAACAAGGACAAAGAGAATAGAGGGAGGTATGGAGGGTGAAAGACAGGAAAGCAGAAGAGAAAGAAAGAGAGGAGAAGGTTAGACACAGCTGTTCTACTGCAGAGGCAAAAAAAGCATACATAGCAAATGGCGGCTAGATGATGGAGGCATATGTGTCCATTTAAATACAGAAGCATAGAGGAAGATATCAGCAGAGGCTTTAAGGAACAAAACTAGCTTAAGCCTTGATGATTCAACAAACTACAGTGAATTTAATGTAGCTTGATATGTTGTGGGTTTAAATCTGACATCACTGTTTTCTGTCATGCATCATTACCTCTCTCTTCCTCCACCTCTATAAAATATAATTTAAACAAGGCTGAAAATATTTGTTTACTGTGATGTTAAGGCAAAATGAAAATGTTACATTTCTGTCTTCAGTTAATCTTTTTTTCAGTTGGTTTATTTTAGTTTGACTGAGATTTTTGTATGATCATATGCTGCTTTCATTCTGCAGAGGGGTTATATAACGATAGACGATCTGAGATATACTCCTGGCATTAGTATGTTTGTCGAACTAGTTTTGACAGCTGTGGCTGGCTTGAAAAGGACCATTAGGCCACTGCATTCCCATCTAATGAAAGGGTGAGGATGAGGACAGAACACGGGATTCAACGTAGCATCATGTCATCCTGTTATACAGCACTATGGAAGAGTACAGCCTGTCTTTAAGGGCAAATGTTATGATAAACTGAGGACCCATAGTTGAATATACCAAACTGACATCACTGGTCAAAGAATTACAGTAACTTATTCCATATACAGTATAATAGGCCAACACAGATACAGAACACCATCTATTATTGTATTAACAATATGCATATTAGAGACGGGATATGGAAACTTACGAATGTGTCAGAGACTTTTTTACCACTAGACTGTATTCCTTGCAAGTGTGTGATGTGAGCAGAAATGTCCCATAATACAACCTGAGACAACAATAAAATTATGAATTAGTTACTGGAGATCTGACCAAATGTTGATAAAAAAGAATGAGAACAGAAACAGCAGAGCATAATAGCATGGTATATGATACACATGACTAATGTCATATTTGTCAAATATTATTTTTATTTTATGTTAAACAATTTATTGTGAAAATGTCAAGTGAAAAATGCAGCAGAGAAAGGGATGTAGAGTTAAAAATGAGCACCTGGCCGTTCACGCAGCCGCCTACGATAACATTTGGATCCGAGGGGCAGAACTCAAAGGCAAAAATGTCATCTGGACACTCCAGCAGCAACTGCAAAAAACACAGAAAACCCACATACACAGAACATAAATATTATATTCCAAAGTACAATTTTCCACGAATTGGGTGCTTGCCATCCCAAGTATTTATTTATTCTAGTCTCGCTTTACAAAGTTCAGCTTTTAATCCTCAAAGCCAAGTGCATACAGGAGATTCCATTTCATCAGGCATGAGGGGGAAAAAAGACCCAGGAGGGCCAGTATGGCATTACAGAGCAATCATTTTTCAGCCTCAAGTTTAAATTTGCTCAAGTTTATAATGAGCTGCATGACTGGAATACAGCACTTTACCCTGTGCAACAGTAAATATACTTATTTCAATGATATCCCTTCTACAATGTATCCTCACCTACTCTGATCACAGCTTCAGGCAGACAATGAAACCAAAGCATGACACATGCAGCAGTGAATGCATACATCATGCAGAACTCATATTACTTTTGAGAGAGTTAGCAGCTCAGTTTTATTGATTGAGAGCCTGGGCCAGATCAATAGTCTCTCACATTTCTCCTAAAGCAAATAATGTTGTTGAATGACAGGACAAACCAAATGCTTCCAGCTCTTTCTTAAGAGACTGTGTCTAAAACAAATGTGAAGTGAGAACTGACATTGGTGAAATGTCCATTTTAGATGTTAATGTGAGCATTTTTAAAAAATATATTTTTCAATTAGTGCACTCTTCGCATTCATATAGTGTGTCATATAGTTTACATACCTGAGGATTAGTGGGGTCAGAGAAGCTATAGAAGACAATGAATGAAGTTCTGACATCAAACATAGTGGACTCGTTCAACTGCTCCACCTTTTTCTCTGTCAAAGCCACAGCTATTACACCTACCACATCAAAAACACACATCATACAATGTATCAACCACATGGCAGGAAAATAGATGTTAGATATGTTTATGAAGTGGTTTTAACTTTGCTAGTTGAGACATCAGTGGATCAACTCTGATCCCTACTTTGAAAAAGCATATTCCCACTGATCATATGTTTTGGCACTGATTTTGTTTGTCTGGATCTTGCTGGAATCCTGGTCTATGGGTAATGACTGCTGGGCAACATTAAAAAGTTGTACTAATGAACAATAATGCTTTTTCAGTCGCTGACAGTGAGATTGTCATTTATTTTACTTACACTTATTTCCAGCACATTCTATCAACACTGCCTTGTAGACATTTCGAAACCATATGCTATTACACACTTAAAACCACAATCTTCTACTGTTTAACAATGCACTCGCCTCAAGTCTCAATGTAGTCTGCACAAGGTATCAGTGTTTATCTCATGTGGTCTGACAAAATAGAGGAAAGATCAAATAACTACAGCAATCTTATGCAGATAATGTATTTTTCACTGAGTCACTGAGAACTGATAGAAAATTGTTGACGATATGATTTGAAAGTATTAGGTGAAGACGCTACAATGTTTTATTCAGTATTTGTCTACGAAAAGCTGTTCCTGGTTGAAATTTTGCACTTTACCGTAGATGGTAGGGTGCCAGCTAATGCTGCTGACTGTCTTGTCCTTTGAGTATTTCTGGTCGGTGAAGGCCTGATAAAGCATTAAACCTTCCAAAACCTTCGCAGACCAGTCACCGGCATCTGCTCCTGTTCCCAGAGCCTTCCAGTCATCAGAGAACACATTCATAATCTCTTCCTGTTGAAGAGCTTTCAAAACTCTGAAAAAACAATTAACACTTTTAGGAAAAACTTCCACGTGTGCATATTTTATTTTCTTTAGTTGTGTCTCCACAGTATTTTTGTTAATGTTCATGATGTTCTCTTATGTTTTTTTTTTTTTAAATGGACATAAAGGACAACAAAAATCTAAATCTTGGGATCTGGGGGAATATGAAATTAGTATACTGGCATAATATATATTATACTTGCAAAATTAATATTCTATTTTCTTTACCTAGTGATAATGACTTTCAGTCATCCTATATAATATATGCACCACTGGAAGGGTACAAAGAGACACCAGCTTGTTATATGTTTAGGATATTTTTACCTGAAGGTCACTGAGTTGCAAAAATTCTTCAGAGACTCAGCCTGGAGGATGCTTTCTATTTCTTCCTTATTTAACTCTCTTGGCTTGTACTGGGTAAATTTATTCCTTTGAAATTTCCTGTAAAAAAGTGGTTTTTAACATATTTATCAAGACGGAAATACTATTAAATTATAATAAACTCAGAAAAGATTACGTATAGTAAAACACACCCAATAATGTGAATTTATGGATTTATAATCCATTGCACCAAAAAATGAGGCATATAGACATAAATTGTTGAAAAATACTTTCAGTAGAGTAGTATTATTAGTGCAGTATTTCATATTAGACTCCAATTAATATTACACTCTGTTAGATCTTGTTTTCATTTTAATTGCATTTTATGTGTACTGAAATGCTGGCATACCACTGTGTCTGAGCACTGCTGCTCTGCAGTCTGGGAACAGCCTGCATCCCACAGTCCCTCTGCATCTGCTTGATGCTGAATCTGCTGTCTTGATAGGAAGCACATTCCAGGTAGCTATCCTTAGCATCTGCAGTATTGCAGTCAGAGAAACAAACCCGTGCCCCAAACTTCCTCCGCACTCTGGAAAAGCTGTACAGCAGCTAATGACAAAAAGGAGATAAAATAGAGGAGTGAAAACATCTGATTTAGTGTGCATATTTAATGTTTTTTTAATATATTGCAGTACCTTTTCTCTTGTCTCTCTGACACACTCTTCATCTATTTCCTGCTCACTGCCAAGAGATATCCATTGCTTTGGTTCTGGGGTTTTACTGACTTCATTCTCTATCACTTCAGGTTTCTCAGGTTCTGGAGGCTGCACAACACAGAAAAATTCACACTAAAATAGAGAGAACACTGAACAGGAAAGACAATAAAGCAGAAGATGACTTTGTAAAATCTTCTTAATAATTAACCCTGAAATCATACCACACCTTCACAATTGTTACTAAATGTCAATTTGTTCATGTTAATCACAAATCTTCCATGCACACACAAGTTAGATACGGAGTTCCACAGGGTTCTCTGCTTGGATCGATTCTCTTTTCATTATACATGACTCCTTTAGGTAGTATTATAAGGAAACACTCCACATTTCCATTGCTATGCAGATGATACCCAACTATATTTATCTATGAAACCAGATGAAACCAATCATTTAGGTAAACTTCGAGGATGTTTAAAAGACATAAAGGCTTGGATGTCCTGTAATTTTCTACTCAATTCAGACAAAACTGAGGTTATTATATTTGGGCCCCAAAATCTCAGAGACAAGTTATCTAGTCAGATTGCCACCCTAGATGACTTTGCATTGGCCTCAAGCACTACTGTGAGGAATCCTGGAGTCATCTTTGACCAAGATATATCATTTACCTCCTACATAAAAGAAATATCTAGAACT
>JAUBNQ010000020.1:20513445-20534589 GCA_032353495.1 Ctenopoma kingsleyae
AAGAAGAAGAAGAAGAAGAAGAAGAAGAAAGGGGTAAAATCTCTCTTAGCTGTTGTCACCTTGACTCTTGCTCTAGCATTAATCCAACTTTTTAACTTCACGGCATAACGACACTCATAACACTTGAGAAAGCAGTCTCCCCACAATGTCCACTTAGTAGCTGTTCTCAGATGGAGTTGTCATGTAATTGTAAGTGATCATATTTTCAGCTATTCTGAGCACTTCTGGTTTGTGTAGGCTCAGATAAAATTGTGCTGCGGTGCATAAAGTGCAAAAAAAAAACCTGGAAATTTAAACATTTACAATTCCACTATAATTAGGCAAACTGCGTCTGCAAGATCATTGAAATGACTGAAAGCTTCAGTACAAAGGACGATTCTGCAATGTTCTAAGACTGTTATACTGTCAGAATTGCTGTTTCTAACTGCTTGGATCCTCAGTCTGATAGTTTTAATACAACAAAGCTAAGTATATTTGGCAGAATAACTTTAATATGTTTAAACCAATGTTCTCCAAATGTATCACTAGATGTATTTTACTCACACTCATAGTTTGTTTAATTTCGCCTCTGCTTGACCTATTGAAATGAAAATCTGAATAATTATAACCCTTCTAATCCACTACTCAATCCACTAATATGCCTCCAGATCTGTGAGTCACTCCTGCACTGTTAATAGTAACCCCCTGCCTCTCTCAGGTGCAATAATTTGGAAACTCTAACAGTACTAAGGCTGTCTACTTGTCAGGTAATGGGACTTTTAAATGACTACCATATGCTACCTGTACTGAACAACCTGCTGCTACAACACAGCATCAGGAGATTATGACACGGCGTACTGCGAATCCTTATCTTGACTTTGCAGTCGGGATTATCTTCTTGGTGTTTTGAAGGCACCAGTACGAGAGAAGACAGACTTGGAGGTGCAATAAAAGCACATCCCATTAAATATAAAAAGCTATACTATATCATCAAAATTTTTCCCTGAGCACACAAGTTGGCTGCTATAACATTCAGAAACATTTTTCTGAATGTCAGATTTTTTTATTTTTTTTTATTTTTGTAGACGCAGCACACGATTCAGAGAGCTGGTACAACTCATCCAGCAATGAATTCCTGAGCCAAGAAGTGCTTCTGCCATGGCACCGCATCAGGTACCACAGGTGACGCAGAGACTTCCTGTTAATTTCCACAGCAGCAACAGTTATCTGTCAGCCAAACACACATTGAATCAACTTGAACCGAAAAGACTGGTGGAGCTGTTTCAATTCAATGTGCATAATCTGCACAGGAGAATTAGTGTATTTATCAACGTCTGTGTGCACATGTGCATTCTTGTGTGTGCTCTGTATCTGTGTGTGTTTCACAGAGGGATGCTTGACTCCCAATAGATGTCATTATTTTCCACTTGCAAGCTCTCATCTCAGCATGAGTGCAGAGGTATTTTTATTATTCTGTCTGTGTTATTTTGTGTGTGCACAAGCACACACAGATGAGTGTGTGGTACACGGAGAGATGGAGGAATGCATGCATTTGTGTGTGTTTCACAAATTTATGTCTCCTTAAAAGTTCCAGTGCTTTCTGGTTAGCAGAGGAGTACGTGAAATCTCATTTCCTGCTAAAATTCCTGCAACAAAGACACTGTGGCTCATCAAGTCTCACAGCATCGAGGGAATCGGTTCAAGTCACTGGCACAAATACAATCTTTCATCTTGTTCAGGAGCATGCTTTTGAATTAACTGCGTATGTGGCATGACTGTCTGTCAGTCTGACAGGCGCGGGGCTCATGTGTTGGAGAGTGGGATCGGATTCACCCTGAGAGGAAAGAGATGACACGATCAATTACATCAGCAAAAAGCTTGCAGAATGTGTTAAAATGTGCTTTTGTGAGTGCTGCACCTGGATAAAGGCAGCCAAGCGTGGGTGTGTTGCTGTCAGCACCTTGGACAGCCACGTCTGGTGAGCACCATGGACAGCACCCTGCTCGCTGCACCGTGACTTCAGCTCTGATCACTGAGATTTATCAGATTTTTGAGCAGTTAGTCCAAGCACATTAATTGAAAGGAAGTTTAATGAAGGGGAGGAAGACAGAGAGGAAGAAGCACAACTACGAGACAAAGAAGATCCAAAGTTAATAACAAGCAAAAAAAGATGTTGATGATTTTAGATGTTATAAACTATAATACTATAAGATCTGGAACCAGGTAAGTGTCAGAAAACTGATTTATGTATTAACTACTGAAACTTCTTAGAACTTGCAGATAGCCTGTATAAAGATTACCATTTACAGTTTTACTGATTTACTTATCAAGAATAACAAATAATTTCCCACTCAGTGCTAAAACTCACCTTTCTTTCCATTGAAGTCAAATTAAAAGAATAGATTACCCACGATTCACAGTTTGCTTGCTGTATTAAAAAACCTCCATAAGTAGTTCCGTTTTTTATACATGGTATATCACATGTCACATTAACCTTTATACTGGGTGTACAGTGATTTCACAAACCTTTTCTTAATTATATCAAGGTTTAGAAGTTGCTCCGTACATAATTTATAAAGGAATTCACCCTTTCCTTACTCCATAGATGCTTTACGCTGGAGCTTCTGTTTTGCAGTTGTTGGAAACTCATTTAAATAACCACAAAAAAGATTACAAATGCCTACAAGAAGATATAATCGACTACAAAAAGATGAAAAATGACAACAATCAGACACAAAATGATGACAAAGATTCTCAAAACATCTACAAATAAAAACGGCTACAAACAAGGGAAACAAATTGACTACAAAGAGATGCAAATGACTGCAAAGAGACAAAACAATCAGAAATGGATGTAAAACATCCAGAGATGCCAAAAAAAGCAGAAAAATGTCCACAAAATATTCAGACAGCTATAAAAAGACTTAAAATGACAACTAAGAGAAACAACCCCAACTCTCAGTGCGTCCATTGTGTGTCAGTCTGTTCATTCCTGAGTCTCCACTCCATCCTCTTCTATGTCTTTGTGACACCTGTGACCAGGCTGATCTCAGAGTCACCCCGAGACAAAGAGAAACTGAGAGGGCAGAGAGCAGAGCCGGTGGAGAGGAAGGTAGAAAGTGAGACAAAAGACAGAGGCAGACAGAGAGAGATGGATAATAAGGAGAGACAGAGCAGAATATTTCACCACTGGAATATTTCACACTTCACATAATATTTCATTCTTACTGTCAGATTCCTGGTTTTGAGATTCTACCCAGGGCAGACAGATTGACAGACTATTTTTCATCAGCCCTGCTTTTCTTTTCCCAGCTCCTGCAACTGTAAACCTCTCCCTAAATGAGTGCCATAAATCCTCCGCAAATCCACATATAGTTCTGCCATATTTCTGGTGACAGCTGATTATTTCTGCAGCGGTTAATGTGTGTGTTCACAACAGCAGTGTATTAATCTACGTAACATAATCAAATCAGTGGGTCCATCATTGCTTCGTGGGAGTGTGTCAGTTGATTCAGCAGAGAACAACAGGTCGTTTAGAAAACTAAATAAGTGCGTTTAAATATTTATGGATGTAGTAAAACTTAATCATTTCTTCAAAATGTCTTTCATTCAGAACATATTCATGGCAAAATGTGTAACCTCTAACAATTAGTGATTAATTAGTGATTAATGTAGAGGACATAGGAACCAAAGGGCTTTGATGAACAGATGAGATGGTCCTGGTATTAAGTACATGTATAAAATCTAAGATTACACAGTGTTGGACTGTTATTTCTATCTTTTTTGGGCTCTTTGTTTTGAACAGCTTTTGTATTACCGAACACAGCATGGTTTCAGCATCAATGTTACCAAAGATTTGCTTAAGGGCGGAACAGAGACATTGACAAACAGCTACTTCAAAATCGATATGGACAATTTATTAATACTATAAACTCATAGAGGGAAATATTGTGTCTGGTTCTTTGGTTGCAAATTGGTCCACTATGTTCACCAGCTACAGTAGCTGATAACTATGTCAGCCTGTCTGTTTGGTGCTGACCAGCCAGTGTACAGTTTGTTTGGCGCTATTACAAAGAAAAAAAAAAATGGCACCATGTGAGCAGTGAGAGTGAACCAAAACAGTGTGATTGCAGGTGTGAAAGTTAAGCACTGAGCTGAAACTCACCATGAAGCTCTGTGGAGCTGCTCATGTGTGCAACACTCTCACTTTGCCATTTCATTTCGTTATTAGGAAAATACACTGTAAATCTCTAAAAATAAGAACTGACCCGCTGTGTTTGATTGTTATGGACATGAGCAACATTTACGTGATTTACTTTAATTATCAGCAACATGTTGTAGAAATACTCTGTTACAGGTAAAACTCCTGCATTTAAGTAAAAGCACAAATGTAAAAACTCAAAAAAGTACTAAATATGCAAAATGGCTCATTTCACATGAATGAGTTATTGGATTATATTTACTGTTTGTAAATTTTATTGTGAAAGGCCTATGATTTTACTGGCATTTCTCGTATGGCATGTCATAGTCTCCTGATGCTGTGTTGCAGCAGCAGGTTGTTCAGTACAGGCAGCATATGGTCATTTACCACCTCTGAAATATAGTAAAGTCAAAGTATGAAGAAGCAATGGAAATGGAACTACTCAAGTACAGCAGAAATACTGTACTTTAACATTGTACTTCAGTACAATACTTAAGTAAAAGTACATAGTTGCTGTCAACCACTGGTGTGAAGCATCTGGTTTTAAACTGGTTGGAAATACTACGATGCTGTGCCAGTCATATTTCACTTGTGACCCTTCAAGCTACACGGTGAACAGAATTAATGCTCCTTCCCTTTCAAATTCCCAAGACGCTATTTAATCCATCTTCCAGTTTTTCTGTTGTATTTTTAGAGACTAGAAATCATAAATAGCAAAGTGGTATGATTATCATGATGAGCCGCCTGTCTTGTGTGACCTTTGAACCTTACTTTCACCCTGAGGCCCCATATCCCTGGAGTCCTAATTATAAGTACTGAAAGAGCAGAATTAAGAATAACTGTCCATATTATATGTGTCTCAGCCTTAGCTGTATGCAGACTCAGACCAGTCAGAGTTAAAAAAATCAAATTGAGTCATGAAAAAGCATCAATGTCTTTACTTAAAAATCTAGCTGCTAGTTAAAGCTAAATCATTTCCAAACTGACTTATATAATGACAGCAAAAAAAAATGACACCACAGTGGAAATGATTGGTAACGCGAGCCTTGCACCACTGAGGCTGTCACTGCTAATGTTTCTATAATTTAAGGCCACATTTCCCATAAAGCAATAAACCCTAAATCTAATAGAAAGCAACACTTCCATTGAATAAAGAACATGTTGCCTCTTCACACAAATATTTTCTCTTCTACTTTGCTGAAGAGGATAAACAGTTAGAAAGTGATTTTCCATCTGTCTTTCACTTCTACCATCTGCCTTTGCGAGAAACTCTGAAGCATTAGTTCTGTTTGTGGTGGAAGAACATCAATCTCTTCCCGATTTGTGTCATAAAACAATTGAGCAAATCTCTGGTCAAATTTGAACCTGTGGCACATTTTGTGAAGCATCCAGTAGAGACTGCCAGTCTTCCTGAACATGTTCGCTTTCGTTTACGGTAAATATCCTGAGTAGGTAGCCAAAATCAGACCAGTTGTAGCTGAATGTTGGTGCACTCATCTGTGTTCTGGCATCAGAGGACCAAATGTTAGCCAGCTTTGGGCCATATATGGCTGTCAGATTTGGCTAGGATGTGATAGAGTATAGAGTGGTGCTGGGCTGAGACATAGCTCCAATTAGCAGCTCTTACACTGGTGTCACACTTGGAACAAGACCAATAAACCTGGGGCGATTCAGGCATGTAATTCGTCTGGAGTCTGGCAACCTGGGGGTGCAGGATTTAGGCTGCTGTTTGGCTGGACATTTTTTGGCTACGTGGCTCTACACCTGCAGTGAAAAGCCACATTAGGTAAATTGCATGTTTTTGTCTGCTACATCACTTAAAAGGTGATATTTTAATGGCGTTTTCACAAGTGCTGTCCTGGAGTGACCAGCAAACACAACTTACTACAAGTTTAATAAACGGTATAAGAAAAAATTTAGTTTGTATAATTTAATTTAGTTCAGTATTTTTGCTCCACATCTTTTAATCAGAGACTGTTGGATGTTGGAAAACTTGTTTTCAGAAAACTAATCTAATCATTTAATTTTAAATGTCATCTTGGCATACTCACTTACAGTCAGACCGCAGCTGACAGTGAACACAATCTATATTAGCTTTTCTGTTAATGGTTGTATTTAAAAGTCACTTTGATATCATTTTTGACTTCTGAAAGAGGTGACTACAGTAATTGTGATATCAAGTGGACTTTAACGGTACAGTTTTAAAGGTCAGCCCATCCTGTCTTACATATTTGTTTCGTGACAAACTATAATTGGACTAAAAATCACATTTCCTGTCATTGCAGCAGAAACAACTGGTGGCATTTGTTTCTGGATATTTAATGATTAAGCTATGGGTATATTCACGCTTTAGTTTCTTTTTTGAAAAATCGATTTTGTTTTACTGTGTTATTCCTCTTTAAACCTGATTTTTCAAAATGAGTGCAGCCCGACCCAGTCTAATCCGGGTCAAAGACATAGCTGAGACAGACGGGTGTTTCCATGAGTCTTGTATCACAGTGTTGTACTATCCTGCTGCTGCTTGGGAAGAATATGACTCAGTGGCAGCTAATTTGTAATGTGTTTCTTATGTTGCATGGCAGTGTAGACACTGTAGACAAGAAATTGAGCAACAAAGAAGTCACACTGCAGTTGCCAGCCATTGGGCTGGTTAGTATGGAGATTGGGTGTTGGAGGTTAAATGAGGAGAGGACTTTCCTTCTAGGGGGAGAAAACCAGGCGTCTGCTCTGGCTTCTAACCATGTGAAATATTAACAAGGCTGGGGACTGCACAGCCATGGCCTCTGCATAACGTCAAGACACTGTTAAAAAGAGACTTTGTTTTAAAGAAGAAGTTAAAAAGAGAAGAAGTCTGAGGGTCGCTGATGTTTTCTGAAACACCATGCTGATGTCAGAGTGAAATAAGCAAAAATGGTATAAATTCAGATAAAGAAAATCTATGAGTAGATGTTTGTTGACTCATGGATGTGTCCGAACATAGTCATGTGATGGAATTTCTATGCTGACTGAAGTGTTAAGCTTGTAATCAATCAGTCATTTACAACAGATTATCATATATTATCATTTAATGCAACTTCGTGAGCTCAGCCGCATGTGAGTCAGTGTGAGCTCAGCAGTTAAATTAACTCCTATATGATGCAACAGTCCTGCAACTGAGACACACTGCGTAAAAATATGCAGAATGCCCTTGCAAAATATGCGGCTTTTCTATTTTTAATCATTTTCCTAAATCATATGTTGGTTGTATTATTCTTTAGAAAACCAGAGGCAGACACTGACTCATTCCTCATGTATCACAAAGACTGCCCTCAAGAAGTTACAATGATGCTCATATCAGCAAAATTGTAGGCTTTTTCAATTGCTGCAAGCACAAAGCGGAATTCAGATTTGTACTACAAAAAGATTACTTGACATCTGTTTACTAGAGAATAGGAAACAGAGAGAGGGAGTGAGATGGAGATAAGGGAGAGTAGAAGAGAAGAGAATATGAAATGCACCAAAGGATGCAAATTGGATTTTATTCTTCCATATTTCAAGTTCAACTTGTATATCAGTGATTTTTTTTTTTCATTTTTAATCTTGACTTTTTACCAGAGAAGTTGCAACAAAGCATCTAACCACTTAAATATCTAATTTAGCCTGTGAAGGAAACCCAGACGTCTTCGGGGAGTAGACTTTGACTTGAGAGCAGAAGTATTCTCTGGTACCAGAGGAGACAGGGGCCAAATGAGGCAGGCTGATTGCTATTCTGAAACGTGGCGTTGTGCAGAGAGGAAGACAAGGCCAGTGCCGAGAGAAAATCTATACACTGACAAAAGAGAAAGAAGTGAAGGGTGTGTGTGTGCGTGTGTGTATGTGCGTGTGATGGGGAGAAGCTACAGAGACAGACCCAGGCCACAATTATTAGAGATTCATTCTCATACTCAGAATATTTTTCTCTCACGCTCTCTCTATCTCTCTCTATGTCACACATACACACAGATATTGTCACAGAGCCATCCCATCTTTTCAAAGATGATTTAAAAAGAGATTAAAAGAGAGATCCAGATTTCTCTACAGTCCCCCGTTGCTATGGTGATACAAAATTGAGAGTCTCTCTCTTTCTCTCTCTGTCTCCTTCTTATGGTCAAATAAACATGTAGGTGCAGTCCTGCACACAGAGGCAGGCTAACCGCAGGGTGCGTGAACTTGTGTGACGCGCTGTTAAGGGCCATTTTGAGTGTTAGGTCATGCGATTGTTACCGGTCACCATTCAAGTTCAAAAGGTTATTAAAGAAGAATTAGTTTTAATGCTTTATGTCAATGAGTGTCCTCACAAACACAGAGGTACAAGTGTGTGTTTTTGTATGTGAGACAGAGATGAGACTCGTGTTATCTTGGCTCACTGTGCTGCTTCCCCCTCACTGTTGTTGTTGCTTTCATGAGGTGACAGAGGGAGCCTGAATGAATCAGACTGGTGTGATCTCATGTTAGGGGCTTCCTCGTCCCACTCGCTGTTGCTGCCGTCTGCAAACCTCCAGACTGTCTGATCTTCACCTGACAATGACAATTAATTCCTAAAAGGATAAAATTATGACGCTTATGTTAAATGTTCAGTGGCCTGATCTTAAAACCTGCCCTGTGCAGCCATAACAGCTCTAGGTACTCCACAAGACCTCTGAAGGGGTTCTCCAGTATCTGGCACTAAGATATTTTGTAAACTGTGAGGCGGGGCCTCATGGACCTCATGAACGTGCCATCTCTCCCCCAGATATATTGGGCCACCTTCTTTCAGACGCATTGCTCATGAAAAGATGATGCTTGCATAACAACACCAGTGAAGCATGGAGGTGGAAATGTGATGATATGGAGATGCTCTGGCATTGGGAGAGTGGGCAATCTCCATGAAGTGCAAGTCTTTCACAATCAGCATGGACACCACCCCTTACTAAAGAGGCATGCCAATACCTCTGCGCAATGATTGATTAGGGATAACTTCATTTTGCAGCAACAATGACCCCGGTTATGTAAAAATTATTTGGAGAATAAAGTAGCTGGAATACTCTTTGTGATGGCTTGGCTAGTTCAGTCATTAGATCTAAGCCTCATGAAGCTTGTGTGGGTGAATCTGGGCTGGAGAGTTTGGGAACACTGCCCAAGCAGTGTGCGGCAGACCTTTGGGAAGTGCTGCAGAAGACCTGAGAGGAAATCACACCTTAATACACCTAAATATCTATAGTCAGGCAGTTCTTGCTGCAAAAGGCATTCTGTGCTCAAATATGCTTAAAATGAATTGTTTTTTTTTTGTTTTTCATTTCCAAATGTTTGATTGAGTAAAACCAACAAAAATAAAAGAATACATAAGTGTGTAAGTGTTTGTTTCCAAAATTTTTCTTTCTAGTCATGGTGGATTTGTGATTTGTGGCTGATTAGATATCAGCTTGCTGGCATTTAAACCTTCAGTCGGTCATACAGTTTCCTGTAATTCAACCTTATTGGTGCACAGCTCTGGTTTAGAGCAGTCTTGGCTTTCTTCTTGTACATACTAGACAGTCTCAGACCATAAAAAATACGATTAGAATGAACAACTTCCTCCAAACACTGAGGGCGTCCTCGGAAAGCAACACAACCACTGATCCCTCCAGAAGAATCACTGGCTAAATTTAGACTTCAGATGCTTCAGGGCAGAAAAAAAAAACAATGGGCTGCAGGAAACACAAGGGAGAGAGGAAGGTAAGGGGCGATAAGTTGGGAGGAAGAAGAGAAATAAAAGAAGAGAACTGAAGAGTAGAGAGGAAGAGGAAAGTGTGAATATGTGGAGAGAGCAGGGATAACCTGGAGATATTTTGACCTTTTTAACTTTAGGTTCCTTTGGATGAAAAAGCAAGGTATCTGAGAAAAGTCAGTGTTTTTATATAATATCATAGATGAAAGACATTTGACATTTTAATATTAAATATTTTAATTTTAGATAAATCTCTCAACAAAAGACACTGAAGGCTCGCAGGTAATTTGCACAGCAATGAAGACAAAGTTGTTTATCTCACCTCTGAATCTTCTTCAAAGATGACTTCTGGGGGGATATTAAGTTCAGAGGAAGTTTAAAGAGTTGCGCATCAAAGTTACATCTGACCTAATTTTTTCAAATGAAGATGCTCAGTGCAAAGCCCTGAAATTGTATTAAAATGTGTTAACTCCAGTCAGGATGCAAGACAATACTTCTTGAACTCATTAAAAGGTGCCGGTATGGAGAAGTTTACCGCTAAGCAAATTTCTCAGCACAATTCTTTTTAAAGGAATTATTCAGTTGTGCACTTTGAATGGTATTTCTTTATTTCAACACCGACTTTGCATCACTATGAACAAGCACAAAGCACCCTGCAGAGTTTCTAAAAACAAATAACTTTTTCTGGCTTTCATTGGAACATTTTGTATCTCATTAAGGGCCAAAAGTTATTACTGACTTTTTTTTTTTTCCTTTATAAGAATATGCTTCTGCTTCTGGGGTAGGCACTGCATGACTGAACACGGGAAAATATCAAATTTCAAGATATTTAATAATAGCTCAAAACATTAACACTGACTTCTAACATTTACAGTATACCTTCATCAACTCATCTGACCCCGAACCTGTTTGGAATTAGTGGACTGAATTTCTTAACATGCAGCTGTGACATGATGAGGTCAGGAGCGAAGTCTCCTGTGGAAGTCAGGAATGCCATAAACATCAGTCGTCATAAACAAGGTGTTTACTTCCTGCTCCCTGGGGCCGAGTGACAGAAATTTACAGCGCTGCTATTTCTGGAATTTCCTGTTTAACAGTCCTTGTTGACCTTATTCATAAGAGGCTCTTGCTGTAACTTGCAAACTTACTTTTGAATGTTACTTCAAACACCCCCCCCACTGGTTCGGTTGTGACGACATGTGAAGTGATGATGCAGGTTTACAGCTTGTAAAAAGCTACACCAATTGTTCTGATGGTGTTTCTATATTTAAAGGCTTCCAAAGGTCTTAATTCCAACACTGTTGACATTAAACATGCTGCACACATCCTGCATTCATTACAAATTAAAGTAATTAACCTGATGGGGTGCAATAATTAAAGGTCAAAATCTTTACCTCAAGCATGATAACTCACAGACCTCAGATCTGAGTTTGTCAAAGCTCACAGGTGTCATTCATTTCAGTGCAGTTGTCAGGAATTTAAAAAGCTAGTCTGCAATTAAAGGTCAACATTTCAAACTTCTAAAGGGCCTAACAGCTACAGCATTGACCTGACAATGACGAGTCTATTTGAACTCAACTGAGGTGGGTTTGACAACAGCTCTTCTTGTCATCTGGATATCTGAGTAGAATTGTGCTTCTCTGTAGCTGAATCAAAGTGCTCATCCTCTGGACCTGTGGATTTAGCCGTCACAGATTTTGGTTATAATGTGACATATTGATCCTCATGTCAGTGACTCCTTCTCTTCACTTTGCAGGTTGTGACTCTACAGGGTAATGATCCTGCTTTGCTTTTCACCTCAAAGCAGCAATCTGCAGACTTCTCTGGCCTTTATGTTCCTACTTTGGTTTTATATTCAATTCTTGTCTTGTCAATCTCTGTCAGTATGAGTACTGACCTTTATGGAGAAGCTTGTGCTCGAGCCAAACTGGAAGGAAGTTATCATAACCTAACGTTGACTGTTGCACTCATCAGATTTCAGTCGCTCCCAATCTGCACACGTGAGGCAGTGCAGGACTTCACACGGTGTTCACAGTACAGAGCTGGATGCACCTCACTTAAAAACGACAAAATAAAATAGCTCACAAAAAATTAAGACATAATCAGTTAGTGGTATATTCATGAAAATCCAGTGCCACTAAATCTCTTTATTTAGTCTTGTTATACTTCATACTTCATTTGTCATGTTGCTGCACATCAACAAAAATAACATTTTATTTACAGTACTGCTTTCTTTGAGCAAGCTTGCTTTTGCTGGTACATGTGTGAATGCTCAGAGCATGAGGGGGCTCAGTTCAGATCTGTGCAAATCTCTCCAGTGCTGTGTCGTATTTATTTTAGCAGCATAGTAGATAGAGATCACTGCTGCTGACTGCTCAATAATACATAACTATTCATTCTTTTAAAAAAAAACAAACCTATTCATAGTTTCCTGCAGAGAGCACTGCCAGAGAATGACAGAGGAGAATGAACGAAAAAGAGAAACAGATGGAGGAGAAAAGAAAGAGTCAGGCCATCTCATCTCCAGGAACAAAGTCCAGAAAGCAAAATGCCTCACACCAGTGGACCAGTGTCAGAAAGGAGAGAGTCAATTATTTATCTGGAGGGTGGTTGGGGAAGGAGAGGAAAGACAGATTTGTGTTGGTGAGGTTGTGTCAAGATGACTCACTGTGTGTAACACACACTAAAAAAAAAACACACAAGTCCTCTAATATAGAAACTGTTAGCTCGAATTTTCTCTTCCCTCTTCCATCCTCCCTCTCTCTTAACCTCTTTCTGTCACTCACTCTTTCTGCTGGTGATGAAGTCATGTCACCACACCCTGTGCCGTGCTCCTCTCTAACAGACTTTGCTCTACTACTGCCGAAAGCTATCCACCCCTGAAGCGGAAGGTGAAGGGGACGCGCACGGTATCATCCATAAGATATGACCTCGATTTACCTCACCTGTGCCACCTTCAGATTTAGAAAATTGGGATGGAGATTATCGAATGTGAGCAATAACTGACTATAAAAACATGTTAGTTGCAGACGTGTGTTCACCACTTAAAATGGCCTCTTCATTTCATTGCAGTCAACCTCATCTTACTTTCACATAATGAGTAGATGAGTGTTATTGAGCAGAGCAAGGCCATTATTTTCAATGGACAGAGTTTTTATCTTCTGATGAACAGATGTTTAAGGCACAACACCAGCATTCCCTCCCTTTCTTGAAGTCCACACTTAAAGGTCATGGTGGATGGATACAAATGTGGACTCTTTGATTGTTTGCATGTTATTTCAATAGTCATCAATTTTATTTAAATAAAAATGTGACATTTCTCTATGATTATCTTGAAGGTTCATGGATGATAGTATTTTTGTCTTTATTGTACAAATTCCAACAAATGAGAAAAATAAATATTTTCTGTCTTCGTTAGTTTTGGCAAATAAAGAGAGGACTATTTTCAGCCACGGATTAATACACATTTGGCGCTTTAGTGAGTATTTACAGCAGTAGAATCGGGTTTGTGAGTTTGGGTAAAACTAAGCTACACGGCTGTTTTCAAGTAATAAAAGAAACATATCACCTGGTGCAACAGCATGATTGACTTATGTGCTTTTAGTAGTTTTTAGACATCAACAAAACCATGTGGCTAGAGATGTGGCAAGATACATCAGGCCTTGGATACGCAGACAAACTCAATTAACTGTTATTTATTTTTATAGGATTTGTCCTTTAACCATGGAGGTGTTACATCAGAGAATAAGCATGAGTCATGATGGGCATCATGTCAGAGCTGAGCAGTCACAGGGATATTTGAAGTGCATCTTAAAGTTGTAAAGGAATATAGTAATTCATTTGCTTTACTCTAAAGGCAACACAGTTCATTGTAATCAGTTTTCATTTTCTGTCACTTAGCTACAGTTAACAGGTTTATGCTAATTACACTCAACGTATGTGAATGACACTCATTAGCAATTTGCAATAGTGTCTGTCCTGTTAATATGTTTCATATGAAATGATGGGGCTCTTACCTCTTTGAATAATACACTGCAGCAGACTCCACAGGCAGTCAGGTAATGGGTTTTTTTATTAGTGAATGTAGCTTTGTGAGTAAAATTCAATTTACCCCCACTCATGTTTTTTTTCCCCCAGCTTTTGTGAATTCTTTGTCAGTTCAGCTTTTAAATTCGTCTCCACTGTATCATTCACAGGAAGCCTCACAGATTGTAAACTGCATCAGCAGATTTACAGTCAAAAGCACATTTTTAATGAATGATTAATTTACTTGTATAGTGTGGAGCTGTTGGCTCCAATCAAGTACCATCCACAGGGTATGACATGAAATTACAAAAGCAGACAGCCTTACTTCTTCAAGATCCTTTAACCCAGTATAAACTTCCCACTTTACCACCATCAATGCAGCCCCAGACCATCACATTGCCTCCACCATACTTGATTGCGGAATCCAAGTTGGCATCTCATGAACATTTTTTGTGATCCACACACCTCAAACAAAACACCTTTCACCCCTGAAATCTGCCTCCGTCCAATGTCTGTGTTCTTTTGACCATTTTAATATTTTTTTTCCTTTACCTGTCTGTAATGTAGTTGTTCTGTGAACAGAGTAGTACACAACATTGTATGAGTTTTTCCACTTTTTTTTTTGAAATTTCTCATATGGAACATCTTTAATATCTCAGAACAAGAAGAGACAGAAGAAAGTTGCAGAAGAAACTTGTTTGTTTCTGGTAGTTTTGAATCTGTAAACAATTGCTAATGATCCGGATACTCAACTAGTCTAAAGAAGGCCAGTCTGATCAGCAAAGACGTTTTCTAATGATGAGTTTGCCTTTTAATTGATTAAACTGAAAAATGTGCATAATTAAGAACTAATAATATGGGTCTCTGCACACCTGCACATGTAGATATTCAATTTAAAACACAGCTGTTTCCAGCTACAGTAATCGTTTATTACATTAACAACGCCTTTACTACAAATGGTAATGTATCTTAGAATACAGAGCACACAGTACACCCTTTAGTTTGTCTTGTCGGTCCTTGAAGTTTGAAAACTTGCTCATTGATTACCGAAACAGATCAGTTTGATTGATTTGCCTTCTTTATTGACAAACATTGTGCATTGTAAATGTAAGAGTCAGAAAGTTAACAGCTACAAACTCACACATGTACAAACATTTTACTGTACACTGAACAGCACACACACATTATATTACACACACGCACACACACAAATGCACAGGTGTGCGCATACTCCCATTATATTACAGTATTATAATACATTACAGTGGGCTGCTCTGACTATAGGAGCAGTTAACACCTATAACAGTATTGTAGTTAAACAGAGAAAGCAGACTACAACTGATTATTGAGCTGATTTTCTTTTTTCTTAAGAGAAATTGTACATTACATACATTCCCAAAGTATGGCAAGCAATAGGAAAGGAAATAAATTAATATAAAAAAAATAAAGTAAGAAGAAGAAACATTTTTCAGTTTGTCCAAAGATTTGTTTGACGGAGACACTGAAAGACTGAAGACATGGAGCAAAGGCTTCCAGCTTCAATGAGGAGACCACACCCCTTATACCTGCATTGTAAAGCAAATATTTTTACATTTGGGCAGAAAAAGTGTTTGTGTTCACAGTTTGGTGATAAACTTTCAAACCCCACAACAAAGCACACAGGGTTTTTTATCTATAATATTCTTAAGAGATGCAAGTTGTATAAAGTGTCTACAGCCATGCCAGCAGCTCTGTGGACACAGCTGTGTTTTCAGGTAAATGTCAATGTCAGCATACTAACATGCTCACAATGACAAAGCTAACATGCTGATATTCAGCAGCATGTACATTAATATTTACCATGTTCACCTTTTGATTTAGTATGATAGCTAAGGCCCATGGGAATGGCAGTTTTACAGGTAACTGATCATAAACCAAAGACCCAAACCAAACACAAAAACAATTTGACCTTATGATGTACATGAAAAGTGGTTACACAGTCTGATTTCATGACAATTCACCCAGTAGTTGCAGACAAATGTCATTAACACACACACGCACAAACAAACAAACACAAAATAGCCTCATGGTTGTGCCTGAGAAAAAGTCAGGTCATCACCAAAGTAAATAGGCTTTATTGTTGAGGGACCATGATTCCGTACAAACCTTTTTCACAGAAATCCATCACGTGGTGGTTGACAAATTTCTATCTCGACACTGGCAAGCAGGTGGAGAGAAAATAAATTAATACACACTCAAAAATAAATGAATAAAAACGAGAGAACGGTTCGAGAGTGTGTGCAGTTCAGCTTAGTTTTATCAAACGCTGTCAGTGACTGGACACTTTGAGCGAAGGTTAGCAGCTAAAATGAGATTCTGTAACATTTGAATTACAAAAGACTGTTACTTTCACAGTTTTTGGATATAGTGCTCTAAAAACCCTCAACACTGCAGGTTTTCTGTGTAAAGTCATACTATATCTGTAAGAGATGCAAGTTAAAAATGTTTCTGAGAAGAGTGCATCTAAAATAGACAGACTGACCAACTATTTTGCCTCTTAGTCAAAGGAGAGAGCAGAGTGAGCAGAGACATGCAGACTGGAAGCAGAGTGAGTTGTACAGAGAGGTTGTGGGCATTAGCTGAAGAAAGAGGACAGCCGGGTTCAGCAGGGAGTGAGAGAGAGAGAGTAATCTCTCCACACCCAGCCTCATTTTAATTCAAACATGAGAGTCAAGCTTTGCCTCTCGCACCCTCCTCTATCCTTCTCATCTCCTCTCCTCTTGCCCTTCTATTACCTACTGCCTTTCACTTTTTTCCCCCCTCTCCATCGCTCGTCTCCTCTCATCTGCAGCTTCCTTTACAGTATCAATTACAGAGCAACAGGAGCCGAACAGCTTCCAAAAAATAACTGCAATTAAAAAATAAATTCACCTTAAAGCACAGGAGTAGCTTCTGGTGACCCACCTTGTATTTCTGGGCCTATTTGGATGTTTAGTATTCACTACTTTTCCTATTTCTGTATTTCCGCATGTAATATTCATGTTGACATATTTCTGGCACAGTAACAGAGGAGTCTGAACGGAAAGGAGTTTTCGATCTGTCGTGGTCAAGATGTGGTCGACTGTCAGGTCCCAGTCAAAGAGTGATATAAAATCTCAGCGCAGGTCAGTCGCTGTATTAAAATTGTCCACCGTTCATCACCTAGAACTGTCTCTGTTTTATAGTGTAATAGTTGTGTTCGCACACACAAAGAACAAAGGTGTTCTCAGTAAGGTTCTGTCTTTGAAGAGTTGGATTCGTGGTCGATTTAACCTTTAATAAAAGCTAACATCAAAAGCCATTTTCTCCATGAACTCTTTAAGCATTTCATCTTGGATTAATGGTTTTTATAATGAATAATTTACCAATAAAGGATCTTATTTTCTGCATTATCGTAGAGAAAGCCCCCCTCTACAGGGAGATACCCTCCATTTGTGCTCACATCACGTCATAAGTTTAAATACAAGACGTGCTGTAGATCATTTATGCCTTGGTGCCTTTCACAAACACTATTACAGTAACATGTGAATCGTCTGTGAAAGCTCACATCTGAACTTGTTAAATACCAGAAGAAAAGCAATGTGCAGCAAACAGCAGACACACCACACTTAGCTACAGATGTTATATAACATATTAAGATGCCTGCCTGTGTTGATAGCTTTCATTTCTTCTGCATTTTTTTTTTTAGGTGGCATTCAATATGAGCTTTTAGGCACACTAGTCGTCTCACTCTTTATTAAACCCCGGAGCCAGCACTGAAACTGTTTTTCCAGAAGAATCTATTTACAACAAATTATGCCTCTGAACCACTGACACGTTCCCAGTTGATCTCAATACTTCCTGATAAAATGTTCAATAAGCTATTGTTGCCAGGCAACAAATGCAATTCCGGCCGCGCCGGCGGAGCAGAGTTTCGCTGAAAAGTGGGAACTGAAATGTTTCGTGGTTTAAAATAGTCGCGGACCTCTCAATGTCACAATGTTCATAAATAAAAGACTTTGGGGCGTCCCAGCAGTGCAGAGCAGTGGTGCGAGACAAACACAAACATGTCGTTCTGTAGGATGCGTCAGAGTCATGCAGCAGTAAAACGTGTTGAAAGCAAACAACTAAACAATGTCACTTCTGTCACTGTAAGCACGGCTTGCAGCAGATGACAAATAAAATCACAACATCCAATCAATGCTACTGACTGGTAATCCTTGGGATGTGGATGCACATGCATGGCCAGAGGTTTGGGCTGAAGGGAGCCTGCTGTTTCACAGCTGCTAATCTGCTCAGTGCTGGGATAAAAGAAATCTCATAGTGCTTCTACACCAGTGTGCCCCGGAGTGAGATCAGGCCTTCTTGATATTATTTTGCAAAGACTAGTGAGTCAAAAATAACATTTGAGTATTCAAAACCCGCAAATTTCCTTCTTGACTCCCGGCTTCTTGTACCGTTTATCTTTCCTTGTTTCATCTTTTCTCTGACATGTCTGAGAAATCAATCTTAGTTGTGCATAAATGTGTGTTGCATGAGGTCCAACGTAGAAAAGGTTGCAGTACGCAGACAAGACTGCAGATAGGTCACTTCATGTCATTTCATCTGCAAACTGACAACAGTATTAATCACTGATGTCAAATTGGGAAATGTGGCTGTCAAAACACACTGACAACAATGACATGTCAGCCAATGAATTTAATACAAGGGACAGTGCCTGTCGGCCTGCTGTAGGGTGATGATTACCATCTGGACAGCAGCCATACAGTTCTGACAAACAAATGAAATTTGTTTCATGTGTAGACAGAACATGAGCTCTGGATTTCTGGTTTGTTCAGGCGTTGTGTTAATGCTCGACTGGCAGTCAGCTTTAAGGTTTGCAGCCAAATCACAAGAACATTGGATGAGAATACCTTTTCTTTCTTTTGAGATTCTTTGGCCACTGCAGTGCATTCACAACAACAGGTGCGTCTCAGCTGGTAATGACTCAGTACCCACAGTCTCTTAAGATGTTTCTCTTCTATACTTCCAAGCATATTGTTACCCTGCTTTCTAGTTTTGAAAAAGATGTAACACTGCTATGTTATAACACTTCTTTATGTGATTTTGTTGCAGTTTTCTGATCTATAATTGTCTTTACTCAGAGGGCATTTGTGCTGATTTTAAAACATCCATTATGTGGTCCCTCTGAATGAAATATTGTAAGTAGGCCAGGCGTTGTTAGTTCTCTGCATCGACTTAATCTTTTCATGCTTGCATGGAAAGTACAAAAAACAGAATTATGAAACCTATTTTTCCATTTTTTGTCCGCAGTCCACAGAACTTCAAAGTTGGTTCCAGGCAGAGGAAGATAATCAACTCACAACATACTCCAGTGACAATTGTCTGATGCTGCTGGCAAATGTGAAAGCAAATGAACAAACAGGAAACAAACCTCCCATATCGTAATATGTACAGACTCTTCAATATGAAGATAGATTCAAAAACGTCCCATTTAACTGTTGTCTGGAATCAAATGGTGGCAATTTTTACAAACATGCTGAAGTGGTCTCAACAAAACATACTGGAGATAACAAGACCTGCTGTGGGTCTTACTTCAAGTAGCACTGTTCTGCAGACCGTCAGTGTTTTGGTCCAGTTTGTGTCCCGTCATAGAAATGTGTGACACCTTCATCATCACAGTAGTGCGTTTGAATTTATCCTTACATAAAAACACGGCCGTGTCATTCTTAAATCAAAGAATCAAGCCCCTTAAGGTCAGACACCAGTTTTGCATCAGTTTTTCTCATCAGTCCTTGTTTTCCTCTTGCAACTGCTCATTGAATTCTCTGCATGGGTTATTTAGTTGAAATCGATTTGGGGAGGGAAATGGCATGAGTGGGAGAGATCTGGCCATGTAACTAAATGGCCACAATGATTTTAGTTTAAAAACATGTAAGGTGGTTATGATCTCCCAGACTGGAGTGTGTGGGGGTAGAACAGAAGTGTAAATATGATAGTCTGCTCATACCACAGACTGTACACTGGAAAAAATATTTCATACTGTATCACTCCACCTGTGTGGCTACACAGATTCAGTAGGAGACTGGTCATCAATGTGGTGCCTCATTGACTGAACACTGGTGAGGATTTTCTTCTGGTGTCCGGCTAGAGACACCCCGATCCTCTGAAGATCTCTAGAAAAACACAAAAACAGATGCATACATGTGGATGAAGGGAACAGTTGTATAAGTTATAAGAACCACCAAACAGTCTCATTCATTTCATTTGACTAAAAAAAATTATATTAATAAGAATTATTCATCTCCAGGTGCATTAAAATAACAAAGAAGTGATGTACATATAGTAATAATCATTAAATTTTTTATTGCTTTTGTAAAGAATCTCACGGAACTTGCTTTCAGCCATAGAAAGACATACAGTACATGCACATCCTAAAATAGGCCTATCTAACTAACTATCAAAATACAATTGAACACACGTCATGATAAAGTTGAGTTGCAAGGCAACAATTACAAAACCCAAGAAAAAGTGAGTTCTAATAGGTTTTCCCATCCATTTCCCCCCATTCTGCACAAAGAGTGTCTTATATAAAGATAAAACATTCGCTGGCTCGTACAGCTCCAATCTGCCGTCTCCATGTTGGTACTGTGCTGAAATATACTTAATTAATCCCTGTGGGGAAAATCCGTCCTCTGCTTTTGACACTGCCTAACTACTTAGGAGCAGTGGGCAGTGAACAGGGACAAACCTTAAGTCTGAGGCTGGTGCCTTGGTCAAAGGTAATAGCAGGAAGCGTATGGTGGACTGTTTAGTGACTGAAAAGTTTAAAGGTCACAGATAGAGACTTATCATGCAGCAGTTGGCCAGAACTAAACTACATATCTCAGCCCTAAGACATGAGCAGTATTTGCCTCCTTTAGAGGCTTGATTAGACAGGAGAAAGAACCAATCAAGCTATACTGTATGTATAATAGCTAGGTAGTGACAAAATGCCTACTTACATTACATTGATTAATAACGTTTACTTCATTTCTCACAATGACAGATGGTGCTTTAACAGTACAACAGCAAAAGTAAGAACTGGCCATGAGCAGAAACACCAGGTATGCCAGGTGGACAGGAGTTACTAGAAAGGTAAGGAATTATGGGATATAAGATCCAATCTTTAAGAAACACTGGCACTGCTGATTCCACCCAGAGAATAGTGTCTCAATTTGTGTACTGTAAGGACAGT
>JAUBNQ010000020.1:20536247-20547792 GCA_032353495.1 Ctenopoma kingsleyae
TGACTTTAAAACTGGTGTAATGTGTTCTTTCCTTCTGGTCCTGGTCAGCACTAAGTCAAGTTCTGAATCAGTAGTAGCTAATTGAAGTATCTGTGTGGACCAGATAGAGGAGCATTACAGTAATCCAGTTTCCTGGATATAAAAGCAAAAGGCAAACCAAGTTGACAACTATACCTAGTGAACAAAGTGGAGTATTTAGCAAATAAAGAACAAGATGAGCCCCTAGTGAGACAAAAACCAAATGAAACGGAGTGAATACCCGTTTTCCAAACATGGACACAGTCGTATTGGCATATTTGATTCAAGATATGCAGTGGTAGGTGGGGATATAATTTCTAGAGGAATTTGATCAAATGATGCAGGATTTGATTTCTTCAAAGAGAGCAGTTATTTAACTGGCACTGGGGACCACATCTGAATACAACCTTCTGTTCAAGGGTCAAGTGTCAAGAGCGGTTTACTTTCCCTTTACTTACAACTCAAGTTGTTGGATCAGGACGCAGCAAAAGAAGGAGAAAATAGTCACTTCTAGCCACTAATGCTGCAGCCACACTGATTTTTGTAAAGCTTTACCAGAGCATAGCATTTCTGACCCATGACTTTGCTTCACTATTTTCTAAGATCCACAAGTTCATCAATAAATGCTTGTATATAACTGAAGGGGTTAACTTCTTAGCCTCAATTACGTGATTAAACTAACTACAATATGTCATAAGTTTGGGAACATATTTCTACTAAAACAATACTGGAAAAGAGTTTGTAAATGCCTGAGTGCAGGATAAGAGATTCAAAAATGTTATGTTTCACTGAAGAAATAAGATTGGGGTTTTGGTGTATAAATACTTTCCAATGCTTGTTTTGACATATCAAAAGAAAGCAGAAAAGTTTTTCTGGGTTTCTTTAAACAAGCCCACTTTCTGGTAGGGGAAATGGGAGATATAAATAAATTTAATCTTGTGATGTGGCATCAGTAAATGGAACACAGCATGGTGCTCATCTGTGATCCTCACAATATCATAGGAACAAAAAAGGAAAAAAAAAAGATTCAAAGTTGTGTCCAGATCTGTTTGCTGTTTGGGAGATATTTTATATTTAGTCCTCAAATTTTGATTTGTCACTTCCCGCAGGCAGATGATACTACAGCAGGGATGGATTTGTCTTCTCCGTTACAGCTCCTTTGTGATTTTGGCTGATAAGAATGGTGTATTTTTACAGAAAACTCTTGCCTCGTTCAGCTTTATTTAAACCCACAGAAAAAAAAAAAAAGAGAAAACTCGGATTAGTTAAGAGGATTCAATTTCCATTTAAGAGCTTCATCCTGCCACAGTGTGCAGTCACTCAGTAGACTCAGATATTCATCGCTGACGCCTGCTGCTGTCTCTGATGTTGCGGTAGGTAGTTTTACACAGTGAACTTTTTGATTTCATTATGGCGGTGCAAGTATTGAATGTGATAAAGACCTTTCAGGTTTTTCTGTGAAAACTTTTAGGCAGGAATTTTGTTTTGCAGAGGGGTTGTACTAAAAACACAGGCATACCTTTGGGTGCCGAATGCAATTATCCTGAACATCACAGATTTCAAAACATGACTAAAAGAGTAACTAGCTACCTTGCCACTCTAAAAATAATCAAAGAATGGAAATACCAAGTTCAGAGATCATTATCTCAAATTATTCTGCCCCATGTGCCAGAAATGTGAAAATATTTTTTAAAAATCTCTCCACAACTCTAATTACCATAGCAGCATGCTAAAGTCCCACACTGTGGTGGACCCTGGTGGCTCAAAAAGCTGTGCAAAATGTTTTCCCACACATCACAAAAATCCAGTTACTATTATCTTTCTTTTGAGAAGCTCAGTCTGATTTTTCTAATACAAGATGTATTAAGTAACACACTTTCCTCATGTAAGCAAATCAATTAAAGCATCAGAAAACTATTATTTATATTCAATGACTGGCTTGTATTAGAAATTATATCTGGCTCTGGCACCATTTGTCATGACCTCAGCTTGTGCAGCAGTTTCATAGTAATTAAAGTGTCTGCAACTTTTATTATGGCAGCACTCTGGAAAATAAATAATATTTTATTCAGAGTCTAAATCTAATGAGTAATGAGGAGAATACATGGCAAAGCACTATTTAATTTGTCCATTTATGTTTAAATGAATGCTGTACTTATCACCTTGGCTCTCCAAATTGGACATAACATAATAATAAGTAAGCCTTAGAGGTGCTGGTAAGTAGATTTACTTGGATTTTATTTACCTTTAAACTAAAGTCAGCAGTCTGCCCGTTTCCACTCTATATGCCAAGATAAGCTAATTGCAGCATTATACAGTCGTAAAAGTGGTGTCAAAACTAACTGGTGACAAGAAAGTGAGTAAAGCTACTTCCCAAAATGTTGACCAAGTTTAGTTAAATCACTTGTTATTCCAGTTAAGTAAGCCAAAATCTAACCTATAATAAGCAGTTTCTTGGAGAATGTCCTAGTTTTTTTTAAAAGTTATTTTAGAAGTTGTTTTTTGATTTTGACATACTTTATTGATCCTCATGAGGAAATAACTGTTTGGACATGGAGTGTTTTGAGTTTTGGTGGTGCTGCTGTGCTCATATTAACATTTTATTGATGGATTGTGCCTTTAAGAAAGGCAAAGTGCCATTAAATTTCCATGAAATAAAAACTTCTGGTTTTTTTTCTGACCACTTCTATTACATTTAGACTTACAAACCCGTGTCAGTGTACTTGTAAGCCTACCTAACGGTAAGCTGAGGGAATGCGGCTCTTCGTCTACTGTAAATGCAGCGCTGGGGATTTGTCTGTTCGCTGAGTGAACTCTACTTGACCCCGACACACTTCTCAGGCTTTGTGCAGCATAAATTCTTTCTAAGCACCGCTGTCAATCAAAACAGCAGCGAGTGTAGTGAAACATCACAGGTCTCTTTCATGATTAATTCATGTAGAACACAGCACCTGTGGTGCCTCCGCTGACAATTTCACCATTCCATGTTCTTTGAAATTGTGTGTGTGCCTTTACGCATGTCTGCTTGTATGTGTGAGTTTAGGGTGTGAGGTTCATGCATAGTTAATGCCCCAACAGACCCTCGTTAGCTATAGTGGTAACACACACTTTCACCATCATTATACTTGCCTCTGCCATTATAAAACTGTCTCTGTTGTTATGCTGAAACTCTGTCATTACTGCTGCATAAGCTGCTTCTATTGCTTAGGAGCAACCACGGGAGAGTGAGGGATGAGACTGTGAAGGAGGAGGTGAAGAGAGACAGCAGGAGAGAGGTAAGAGACGGGGAAAACGTGAAATAAGGGGAAAGAGATAGCAAAGATGATGTAAATGATAGATGGAGAAATGGTTCTTTGCTGAAAAAAATGAGGAAATATTTTACTTTTATTAGTTGAGAATGTGTGCTCGTGTCAGTTGGAAGTAGATCTCACCACTGATTAACTTCTCATCAGTGAAAGAACTAAGAAGACAGAGAAAACCTCACATATATTCTAGGTTAATGAGATTTAAAACTGCTGCTGGAAAGGAACTGATAACAATCAGTCGTTTTTTGTCAAATTTTTTGCAGCAACAAAACGTATTTTCAAATTCAAACTCAAGACAAACTGAAGACACAATTCCCAGGCTGCTCTGTGTCAAAGCCATTACATTTATAGTTTCAGAAAGCCAGAATTGGGATTTAAAGCGTCGGTGCTTTGAAGTAGGTTTTAGTGCCAAAACTAACTATAATCTGTGCATCACGTTTCTTCTCAGAACAGAGACCTAAAAATAAAAATGTCAGAAATCCGATCTTCTGGAACCTCCTTTTTCATGTACTGTGCATGATCCCCTTTAGATTTAAACACTGAAATTGAATACTCAGCCTAAAGAAAGAAAGAGAGAGAGAGAGAGAGATAGAGGCATAGAGTGCAGTTCTCATTTTAAAAATGGCTGCCTAAAAACACTGGAATAAATGTAATCTTAAATCACCTTATCTGATGCTGGAACAATAAAAAATAAGGTATGAAAATGCTGCGGGAAGTTGATCATATTGTGAAGGTAAATGGAATAAACCTGGCAAGACAATATAACATTCCCTGGAGAAAAGATCAGGTGGTAAACAAAATTCTGGTGCTCTTTGTTCTGACACTTCAGTGACACTTAGAGTGATGTCCTCATTTTCTGTGTTTTCCCCAACATGCATGCACCCTGCTGTGAGAGACGGCACAGGAAACAAACATCCGCCCACACAATGTGACACTGAAAGAAACTAAATGTACACAATCTTTTACACTTCACAATTTGCACACGATTTGCAGATTTATTAAATGTCTAAATCTGAAATCTTAAAGTATTCAGATCTATAATTCAGTGTTTTATTGAAGCCCATTCGGTAGCAAACAATTCATCTTTTTTAAGTCTCATTCTCCATCAGAATGGATGAGAAGTATCTGCCTTGCCATCTCCAGTCTAATCTTTGACTGGAACATTGAGTCAGAATATGTAAATCACACTTATCCCAAAAAAGGTTATTCAGTGGCAACTGGACTTGGTTTAGTTCTTTGAGGACCTTTCGCCCTCCATTCCAGAGGACTTTATTCTTTTGAAGAATCAGTATCAGAAGAAAGAATTGAGATGCTTTGGGATAACCATGACCTGGATCACTGAGAATCTTCACAGACACGTAAATCACACTTGTTCTGCAGCTACTCAAGTGTTTTCTGTACGTTTTGGATCATTGGTGTCGTTGCTCCCGTCTCAGGTCACATGCTGTCTGGAGCAGGTTTTCTTCAAGGATCTCTCTGTAATTGGCTGCATTCATTATTCCTTCAACCTTGGTCAATCTCACTGTGCCTGCTACTGAGAAGCACCCCCATAGCATGATGGTGCCACCACCACTCTTCACTGTAGGGACATTATGAGCAGAGGATGAGCATTTCCTGATTTTCACCACCACCACATGATGCTTGGAGTTCTAGGGTTCAATATTTCTCTCATTGGAACCTTTTTCCTCAGGCTCTTACAGTGCTTTAAATGCCATTTGGCAAACTCCCAGCTGGCTGTCATATGCCTTTTACTCGAAGTGTCTTCCATCTATTGACTGTAATTGACTGGCTGACAGAGTGCTGGAGTGCTGTGGCAGCTTCTTCCATCTCAGGAGAAGACTTCTATAGTTCTGCTAAGGTGTGCACACACACGTGGATATAAAGCTGATGGCAGCATCTAGCTTTTCATAAATCTGTAGTTCTGGGGGTGTGTTGTGTCATGCACTTAATTTACATACTCTGTTTGGACAGCTGTTTTCTGACATATCCACCACCACCAGACGCATCAACAATGGTGGTGATTTGTCTCCACAAGTCGCTTGTTTTCTTCTGTGTTGTTAGAGACATACACATAAAAAACTGAGAAGCAGACACGGTGGTGAGTCTAAACATCACCCATTACACAATTATTGAAGGCTGTTTTAAACCCCTGTACTAACCTATCCTTTGGTAAAATCCTATCAGAGGTCTACACAGAGTTCCCTGGAATTCATGGCTTGGTTTTTTGTTCGTACATGCAGTGTGAATTATTGGGCCTTGCATACAGTATCCAAAGTTTTCAGTTTGCTTTAGAGGGCTCCAATGAAGTTCTAGATACATCTGAAGAATAAGTAAAACAAGTAGGATGCACCTGACCAACAACCTGGAGTGCCACAGCAAAAATCTGTATGTTTATAGATAAGACATTCAGTTATTCAGATGAATTTTTCATCCATTTATGATTAAATCTACAACACAATAAACTGTGCAAAAATGTGTCTGATGTCACTGTGCATTTCTCTTGTGTTGCACTCTTTCTCCCTGACACACACATACACACAGACATACAAGCACATGCTGACTTACATCTTGATTGCTCATGTCCCAGTAAGGCCTCTCTCCATATGACATCACCTCCCAGGTGACGATCCCGTAACTCCAGACATCTGAAGCCGAAGTGAACTTCCTGTAGGCGATTGCCTCTGGAGCTGTCCACCGCACAGGGATTTTACCACCCTGAGAGAAAGAAGAAATCGTACAAGAGAAAGATAAATTATGGAAAGAAAGTAAGGAAGGATGCTATGTTTTTGCTTTATAATCCAACTATGGATGTGCATGTTTACACATTTGTCACAGAGTCTTGAACTAAGGTCATAGGCAGCATATGCTGTACGGTATATCTGTCATAGTACAGTATAGTAAATATTAAGATGACACAATGATGACAAGTTGTGTGTATGCTTCATTTCATGCAATATGCACACAGCTGTCTGTGTCAATGAGTCACTTGCTGCATTCATACTGTAGCAACACATACTGTTCAGTGGTAGGAAGGTGTTCTTAATGATAATGCTAGATATGCCTAAATTTGATTAAAATCTCTAGTATACAGTAGAAGTGAAGACAAAACAGATGTTTGACAGTCTAGGAAGATGCATAGCATACAGTACACCTGCTCTTCATACATAGAGCCACATCTTCACCCACATCTGTTTATTCTTGTCTATTCTAATGAACACAAAGCAGAAAGTTAACAAAACTTTGTTAGCCAAAATCAGCAGCTAGAAGAACAATGTCACCACGCTTTTTAACAGACTGGTTGTCAAACAAGGCAGCAGTGTTCTTTTGTCTGCTTTATCTCCACATGAGCTGGACAGACATTCACAGTTCCAAGAAGATGAATCCTATCACCTAGATGATCCTTTGACTTCTCAATGTAGACCATTTTGTGATAGGATAGAGTACGTCTAAATAATAATAATAATAATAATACATATTTACATCAGCCTCCAGTTAAACGATACAATGCTGACTTAATGATGACTGTATATTTACTGTCTATTGGACATGAGGGCAAAGCATTGTGGCCCAGCAGGCAATGCACGATTGATCAGCAATGCAAGTGCTGCCACACATAAATGTAAAATTGAGAAGGCAGAACTACTCATCTCTTTGGCTATAAGTCACAACATTACAGGTCTGTGACGCCCAGAAAAGTCCTGATCATCAATAAAAATGAATTAGCTAGTAGCTAAAAAATAAAATATCAATAAAATGGTTTAAAAAAAAAAAGGTTTTAAAATGAGTTTTCTTAGTCCCTCCTCATCAACAACTGGTATCAAGCTGTTGGCTCAACAGATGTTGTCCCCTCTGAAACTTCTTTAATTGTAGGGAGAACCACTAGTAAACAGGCTGACAAAGTCTTCTGAATAAAACGAGTTCATTACTGGAACAATGATGCTGATCTGATTTGTTGCTGAAGCATTTCAAAATGACAAATGGAGCTCTTTTCAGAGTTCTCTTCCTCCATGCTATGTGGGCACGCGTGAGATGCTCACGCTGTAGCATGTATGCAAACACATCGTGCAACCACAGTGTAATGTCAGTATCATTTATCATGGTGAGGAATTATCTTGGCATACGGTACGATACAATACTGCCCTATGAAAATGTAGCCACGCACCCATATAGAGCTGTGAGGAGCAGCTGAAGTTAGTATCGCAAGATTAATTGGCTTCCAGTAGGTCTTCACCTCAAGCTGCTATGCCTATGTTACAGCTGACTTGTGAACTACAAACAAACTTGCGAACGAACTACATCTAATGTCTGATGAAAGGTAAATCTGATCATGAACTGAGAGAGAACTGAGTCGCAAGCTGAGCCAGAGATGTCACAAAATGTCTACACGCACTTTCCCCTGGCACTAATGTCAGGAAAAACGTACCATCTATTGTCCCACTTGCTGTATGGATCATTTTCTAATGCATAGTAAGAGTTTGAGTGAAACCCTGCAGCATCATTGTTATTTTAATAACCACAGTAATAAACAGGAAGTTTTCCATCATTAAGACTGTAGCATTCGTGTGTCCTCTTGCATGCATATTTATTTGCACTTCCACGTCCTGTGTCTTTTGTGCCCTTACCAGTGAGCTGGTGTAAGTGGGGTCAGAGGTGTCCTCTTCCAGATATCTTGACAAGCCAAAGTCAGACACCTTACACACCAGGTTACTGTTAACCAAGATGTTCCGAGCTGCCAGGTCCCGGTGAACATAACTCATCTCTGCCAGGTACCTGTAACATCAACAGGATTTATTGTTGAATGTGTGCGTTATCTGTTGCCAGCTACCTGGACTACTATAAAAGGTAATGGGATTTAGTGTGTATGTGTGTCAGCTTGTGTGTGTGTGTGTGTGCATGTTATCACTGCCAGCTACCTCTGATAAAATAAGATTGGGATTTAATGTTTGTGTGTATGAACACATTTGTGTGTTATCACAGTCAAATACCTGCAATAAAACACAGATAGGATCAAGTGTGTGTTGTGGGATACAGTTTCAGTTGAAAGCATCAGTGTGAGGACATTTGCAAATCATAAGGCCATCCGTCCTCACAAATGGAAAAGGCTGACTGGGGTTAAGGTTAGATTTGTGGTTTGGGCTAGGAAGTTGGTTGTAACACATTACCGGGCATCATTACCTATCACTACATGAAATCTTAGTGTGATAAAAAATAGTGTTCTAACTTCTCAGTACAATCACCAAAACATCAGAAAAAGGTTTGATGTTCATTCTTGCCATAAAAATGTATTTCTGCAGCAGGATAATGTGTGCATGTACCTCATTCCAGATGCGATGCCTCTCAGCATACCAACCAGCTGGATCACTGGGAACTGCCCGTCATTCTGCTGCAAAACCATGAACCGTGATAGGATTATTTTAACTTTCTATTATCAGACTTTTTCACTTTAGTTATTTAGGAAACAATCTGACAGTTGAGAAAACACATTAGCATTTCAAGTAAAAAAAAGACATTCACTTTCTACTGGGGTGACTGTGCAAATGTGCTATAAAAATACACAGTTTAAGATTCAATTCTAAGTTTTCGATCAATATTACAACCTTACAGTTTGAGGTAGGGTTGGGGCCACTTTACACACACACGAAAATTTGGACTGAGAATAAATGAGAGAGAAAAATATTTGGTCGTCAATCCAGAATGGTGGTCCTAGACTGTTTGTCCGCTATTAACCAGACATTTGGAAGTTTACTGACCAAGGACAACTTATGGAAAAATATATATATATAAATAGTGTTTGTGTGTGTGAAATTTAGGATGAACTTGCATCTGCAGACATATGAAATAGTCCCTAGCCCAACACAATTATTTATATCTTCATGGCATTTCCGAAACAAAAAAGTATGGATTGGTGACGTCAGCTGATGATTCAGTAGCCATTCATCGCACAGTGTGACATGCCTCATACTGATACGGCCTGACACAGACTGCAAACCATGATTTTATTATTAGACCAGTCTTACACATCTTCTCACAGTGTGACATACAGCAAACTTACACAATCGTGTAATCCCTTATCTCCATGTGTTTAGGCTCTTGGAAAATGTTAATAGAGGCTGTGTGATACAACCATGAGGTCAGTATGACACCAGGCTTTATGGTCCACCTTCCAGGATGACCATTCAACAGTACACACTAGTTTTCTTTAAGTATACTTAACATGCACGGCATCCCAACCCCCTCAACAAGGCATGGCCATCTTGGTTATGGTTTTCACGTCCTATACAAAAGTTGCTTTAACAGTTAATGAATTATACTATTCCTTTGGAGAATAGCACAGTTAACCAAAGATATTTTTACAAGAGAATAATTGATCTGTTTCTGCCATGGTCTCAGATGGGGTTGTACTAAAAAATGTTTCATCCTTAAATTGTTATTCAGGTGTGAGTCAGGTTTTTAGGAGTGCTGCAAAATAGTTGCCTATTTTATTATAGCATTGCATCCCCTTAATGTCTAAAAGCTAACATAAAATTAAAAACCATATATTTTAAGATGCTGGAGGCCTGCTGTTATTGTGAGCCATGTTGATTACACCCAAAACATTAGCCTTTTTGTGATTTCAGTCTTTGGGCCAGACTCTCTGCCTCTTATAAACACCATTGACATCCCTGCTGACATAGTTGCAGATGAAGGTGTGTGCGTGTCTTTTAATTCACTTTGTGCATCAAACCGTGTCTTTGATGCTCCTCTAGCCTAATCCTCTGCAGGCAAAACCTTCTAGGTAGAGAGACACATACACGCACACACACACAGACATGCATTGATCCTCTGGGTCTGCCTGCAAGATGGTCACACTAGGAGAGCAACACCAGTGAGATCGATGATTGTGTTTGTGTGTGTGTGCATGAGTCACTGGATGATTTCTGAGTCAAAAGGGGTCACGCTGTGAGAACAGTACATCAAAGAGTTTTTCCTTCTGTTTTTAGAGACGTCTCGAAAGGAGGGCAGGATCAAAGAGATGGACAGACTGACAGACAGCCTGACTGACTTGCAAGACGAGGAGGAAAGAGCGCAGGAAGGAACAAGAGAGGAAAAAGCTGAAGTTTGTTTCTATCTTTGTGCCTCTCCAAAAACTCTCAATCCCCCAAAGTTTCTCTGTATGAGCTGTAGACTATGTATGTGGCTGAGACACTCAGCGTCTACTTTATCAGGTACACCGGTACAATCTAATGCAACCCAGTACAGCAGCTCTGACACAAATTCTACTTTTAGAAGGTTATATTTTCGCAGTTTTTGTTGATACTGTCAGGAAGGTGATAATTCTACTATGTTTATTGTTGAGGTCATAGCAGGTGGTGGAGTCATACTAGCGTGCATTATATCAAGTGGTGTTTCTAATGTTTTGGCCAAAACAGTTAATTCTAGTGTTTGCTTTAGATACATAATAAAAGGATAATAAAATCTAGTTAGATTCATTCTGATTTCCTATTTTTTATAAGCCCTATAACTAATTTCAGCTGGCCTTCTTTGAACCAAAACACACACAAGCCTATAGCCACACCTTTGCTCCTTGCCCCTCCCATCCTTTTTTCTGCAACTATGTCACTCACTACGTACGCGTCCACATTGCCAATCTCCTGTGGAAAGGTACTACTACCTCTTAGTTGAAAAGTGTACAGCAGCACTGCAGCGACATGCACTGCTTTCAGACACGCATGCGGGTAAGCAGCATGCGAGCATCCGAGTCAGACGGTCCAGAGGTTACACAAACTTTATCCCGCGAGACCCACAGTCAAAGGAATGTCGCAATGTGATTTCTGCATGTTGTGACTCTAGTACACTGTATACTGGCATCCTAGGCCCTCGCTGAAGTCAAGCGTAGTTTCTCCCTATGCGAGGACGCGTCTGACACTTCCCCACACTGCACTATATATGTGACAGTACAATTTCACACAATTTCTGGACCCGATTCTCCTGAGTTTGTCTGGAATTTACATATGTGAAAATGTCAATAATGAGGTTGAGAGTTTAATGACCGGTGATTCAGAGTTTATACAAATGTCTATTGTTGTTTCTATGCTAATTCAAGGAAGCTAAGCTTAACTTGCACTACAGTTCATCTGGCATATTTCTGGGTTCTCTGTGGCTTTGGCCTACTTTAGTTTTGCTAGGTGGTGGACGGGGCTGATGTGTGGGCCAGACGCAAAAACAAAGGCCCAGTCTCACTG
>JAUBNQ010000020.1:20642431-20654680 GCA_032353495.1 Ctenopoma kingsleyae
AAACTGAAAGCTACTTGACAGTCTGTGTAAGACAGAAATACTGGTTTCCTAAAGATACAGATGTTTATTTTGCCCTGTCTGTCATGTTTTGCAGTGAACTGAATTAAAACAATTAATCCTTGCAATAACTAATTAATAGCAGCCAGGCATTCAAAGGCAGCAGCTCAGCACTGGTGTGACACACTGTTAGTGGTTAAAATGGAAAGCAGAGCGCTGCACGGTCTCAAGTACGTCTGTCTGTAGATAACCCAGGGAAGAGATGGCATTTGTGTCCTTCCCTGAAACTACAAACCACAACGCATGACAGTTAATATGCAGAGCTGCAGAAGTGCACGGTATACGCGCTAACCTGACAAATCTCATCCACTCCTGTCGTCCGTATTCACTGTCACGAGAAGTTATTAAAATGCTTTAGATGAAGTGAAGTCTTGTGAATGCATGGTAACTTTGTGCTGACATCTTTGGAAAAGTCAGTCCGTTACCCCTGTTTATAATGGGAAGCAAATGAACTATCAATTAAAATACAAGGAAACGATGTTAACGATACACTCAAAATGAATGCAGCAGTAATAATGGAACAGGGCTGCAATTACTTTCATTATCAGTTGTCTGTTGACAACTCTCAATTAATGGTCTAAAAATTCAAAGTTTCCAATACTCTAATGGCTTGTTTGCCTTTTTCTGATGTGTCACAGATAAAATAATTAACTAAGAAAATAACTGTTAGATTAACAGATAGTGAAAATAATAAAATATTCACTGGTCCTGTTCTGATGGAGAAAACCAGCAAAATAGCACATTTCTGCTATTTTTTGAAAACAACAACAAAAAACAGTAACGATGTATGTTTACTGTTGATAAAGACGATGGCTGTCCACTGATGCATGTACGTTTTTGATCTGAACGTTTTTCAAACTAATTCAACTAATACTGTGTTCACAGACGTGCAGAGACGTGTAAAATGTGACTGTCAAACTGCCAAACTGGGCTACATTTATGAAACCTGTACCTGAAAAGAGTTGAAACCGCAGGAAAGGTGTGAAGCTGGAAAATTAAGATCTGAGACTGTAATAAATAAAACCTCAATCTGAAAATATTTTTAAGTGTTTATAAGAAAAAAAATGTATAAATTGTTTATTCCAAAAATTACTCAAAGTTACATTTAAATTGAAAAAAGTTAGTTTTATTTTTTCCTCAGGTTTCACAACCAGTACAGTAACTTTCAGTTTCAAAGTTTTGCTTTTTCTTTACAATTTTGTCTTTCTGTAAAATTCTATATATAGTTATTTTCCGTAAGGTCCTTAAACACTGTTGTGATTTGGTGCCATATGAATAAAGTTGAATTGAATTGAATTAATCTAAGCTCAGAAGCCATAAGTACAACAAGTTAGGCACCATTTCATTTCACTTCATGCAAATGCCTGTTATCCAACTGACACAAATACAAATAAATGTCCGTCTCTTCAGTCACAGACACACACAGTGTATGGGGGCCCCACCGAGCATATGTATGAACAGTGTTGACTCATAGAGCAGCCAAGCAGCCACCGAGTGCACCACATCAGACAAACAACTCATCTCTTCATTTGGAAAACAGATGGACGCTCAACTCCCAGAGAGGAGGGGAAGATGAGAGGATGGCTGAGAAGAGGAGGAGAAAGTAAAAATAGCATCTGATAAGAGGGAGGAATATACCATGAAAGGGAGGCGAGTGAACAAGGAGAAAAGGTGCAAACTAGAGCGGGGGGAAAGAACAAGGGAGGAACGCAGGGGAAAAGAAGGACAGGAGTTATCGAGAAATGACGCTGGTTTGTACCACATTGATTTTATGTGCAAAGATTGATTCAGCTTTTGCTTCCATGCTCTTTTTCTTTTCTCCACCCACCACTTTTATTATACATACTGATCAAAGGGATTCAGGAGGACTGTGAGACTCTGATCCTTGCATTCATCAGTTTGACTTGACAATATGTTGGCAAAAACAAGGGTGTAGGAGAAAAAGATTAATAGATGAGATGAGGACTAACCGATATGTTCAGAGCAGGACAAAGTTTCAATGCAAGTTTAATAGCACAGGAAAATATTAAACGATAGCTTTGGAGATTTTGTTCTAGTGACAATATCCCAGAACCAAAACTGGAATCTCCAGTTTCTTTTCTCATTTCTGACCAATAGTCCAAAACAAACCAACACGCAGCGTATCATCACATTTGTGAAGATTGAATCATTGTTTTTGCTTCAAAAATCACTAAAAGGGATCAATAATTAGCAGAAATGCACATTAACTGATCAATTAAGTGACTATTGCATAGATAAATAAAAGTGATCAGTAGGGTTTTGGAGAACAGCACCCAGTACCAGTATCAAACTAGTTGTAATTCTACTCACTCCTTGAAGGGAGGATGAAGAAAGAAATGCAACCAGGACAGAGCCTCCTCCCTTCCTCTCATCCTCCCCTTTTTGGTCTCCTCTCATCCCCGCCCCTCTTCTCCTCACCTCTACCTCCGCCTGTCTCTCTTATGTCGCTGCATCAGACATCATGAAAGATTCACAGCTCTGCTTTTAACAGATCTTGCCAACCAAACCCCCCCTCAAACGCACACACACAGACAACCCTGCACTCAGTGATCTGAGTCCGTCTAGAAAAACAATGCAGAGGTGGAAGCAGAAATAAGACAAACAGCAAGGGGAAAGAAGAGAGAGTGTAAAAGTTAGAATAGAGAGAGACTGTCTGTGTGCATATACAGTTCCTAGTGTGGACTGGGAAATTCAGCGTTCTGCTTGATAGCATTTGCTGTGAGCGCCTGGGTGAGCATGTGATGTGTGACAGATGACAGACACTATCAATTTCCAGTCTCGTGCATATACTACGTAAAAAAACTCACACACAGTTTTCACAGAGGCTGTGGGAAGATACGAACCAGCATCAGTTACGTAAACTGTAAAATAGTGATGGTCACTTTAATTTTGCATGTTCTTTCGCATCGTAGTAAGTAAGTAAATAATGTAAACTTGGGACACTTAGATTTTATTAATTGGTGTACTATACGTGGATGCTGCAAACGCATAAAGGATTTCATTAGGGAAGAAAATTCCTTGAGGTTCATCAGACATATTGCAAGTGAAACTCATCACTGCACAAAAATTGACATTTTTTTACAATTTAATTTCAGTTTACAGAACACAACTGTCGCATTACGTAAGTGTTTTGTATTACGCTGCACTGTTGTTTATTTACAACCACAAGTACTGAGGGTTTGAGGTTGTGCATGTGTATTCTTATCAGTCGTTATTACGGATAACAGGAACAGGATGTCATATGAATATAATAAAGTTCCACTGAGAGAAGTGCATTTCCAGCCACCTGTTAAATTTAGAGTGGAAATACTGAAAATATGAAGAAATAACAGACTTTGCAAATAGATCATGGCATACAGGAGACAGGTGATTTGAATGGTACTCAAGAGATGAAAATTGAAACAAATGAAAACATTAGATTTGCTCAATAAATGAGACAAATATAAACACCATGTTTTCAACATTATGTTGTGGTGTATCTACAGGATACCAGACTCAAGAATGATGCCCATTTATTTAAACGAAAACTGCTCCCCAAGTGCATTAAGCCAAAAGTGCTTTCTGGGTTCCCTTCCACGCTGCACATGTGCAATTCTTCTACATCTGTTCTAAACTGTGGGATTTATTTTACAAATATAAAACCTTTTCGGATTAAAATTCATGACGGTTTTGAAATTATGTAAGTGTAAATGAATGAAAAGGAGGCCCTGATTGGCTTAGTTAAAGACTTAGCCTTGTTAAAGACTTATTGGCTGACAACTAAATCTGTAATGCATCCTAATCTGCAGGTATTCTGACGTAAAACACAGCGTATCAGGTTAACCTCTGCCATTCAAACACACATCGCCACTGTTCTTCCTCTATGTTCTTTCAAACAAGCAACAATGCGACAAATACTCAATATTTAGGCTACAAAACACGTGCACACACGAGCATCCAAACTCAGTCTCATCCAATACAGAATCTGAAGTGTGAAGGATATATTATATAGTCTCTCTGTTTCTTTGTGTCATATGATCACATGGGTGTGTGCTGCCCTGCACAGACAATGTGAACAAATGAATGGGAAAAAAAAAGTCCAAGTGAATGTGTGAGTGTCTTCCTCGGAGAAGGTGTTGGCTTTCACTTACCTTTAAACACACACAGACTCACACACACACACACAAACCAGATCCCGGATAAGCTAGTCAAACGATTGACAGGGTAAAGGGCACGATGTATCTGAGTTAAAAACGCTCGCAGGCACAAAGACAGGCAGACAGCAAGAAAGACAACTCCCATTCAGATGGTGTTAACCTGTGGGACAATAGGTTTGAGCGCGGAGTGAGAAGAATGGGGGCTTTTTTAAACTCTGGGTAGGAATGTAGAGCATCTGCTTGTCATATTATACACTGTTCACTTTGGAATTATGATATTCATAATATCGACTTACAAATACAGGCCTCACACTCTTTAGACCTGGCAATAACATACATTTTATACTGTAGATCAGATTTACAGGTGGCATTTCATTGTGCTTCAAGAGTCAAATATGCATCTTTTATTTCCTTTGCAAACTGACAAACCACATCCCAACTTATGCTTAAGCTAATGCCCATTCATACTGCCAGTAGGGGTGACCGTGGTGCAGTAGGTAGGGCAGTTCGAAGGCCACAGAACTGAAACATCTCTTCAGAGCAGAAGGTTACTTCAGTGCATGTCTTCTGAAGAGGCTATGTCATTGGTATCTGTGAAGATTCTCAGTCATCCAGGTCATGGTTATCTCCAAAAATGTTTTCTTTTTCCAATAGCAACTGGACTTGTTTAAGTTTCTTGACAACGTTTCGCCTTCCATTCCAGAGGGCTTTCTCAAGTCTGACTGACTGGTAGGAGTAGCAGGTTTATAAACCCTGTGGAATCCTCAAGTTGACATATCTTTGGTTTCACATTAGTTTCCCTGCATTTCCCTGGGGGAAATGTCATGTAATTCGATTTTTACAGTACTTGAGATTCCAAATCTCTGACATCAAATGCATAAGATATGCATCAGTATGTATTTACAGACAGGACAAAAAACTATTTACATGTCAAGGTCTCATGAACAAGACAGCGAAACCCCGTACTAGTGCGGTTATGTACTGTCTGGCAGGTATCCAACCACAATTTCCCCAAGGGGATCAATAAAGTATCAATTGATATTATTCATACACATAAGAAGAATAACATTTCTTTAGTGATGTTTTTGTAATTAAACTATTTTAACTAGTCTATATTGTCTTTAAAATGTTTCTTATCTGTAAAACCTTCTTAAATCTTTCATGCATTGCTCTGTCTTTTCAGTTTTAAAACCTTTCTTAAGTGTTTCATAATCATTTCATTTTGAATATTTGGCAGCAGTGAAAAGAAATGAAAATACCAAAAGCTCTTTTAACAAAAACACACTTGTGGATTGAAACTAGTTACATTTGTGCAAGCATGCTTGCAAATCATGCTAACATCAAGGAGGTATGCAAATTGCAGCTGCAGAGCAGCTATAGCCTGAAAGGAAATAATATGCCTGTAAAGGCCTTAAAGGTGTTAAAAAGGCAACCACATGCAGCATAGCATGAGCATATAAGCATCCATGAGGTTGTTCTGAATATAAACAACAGGTCTACTGCTTCCGAAATGGGGAAACTCATGGTCAACACCAACATGAGTGACAATAAGACAGGACTGCAGATGAGTCTGCCTCTCACCGAGTGGAAAAGCTTGAATTTACCAATCTTGGGTCACTGAGATGAGAAAGATTGAGGAGTCCAGGTTCTGGGGAATTCTTCTGCCTGTCGCCATCCTTCTGTTCCTTTCTGGTTGTCAGTTCTAATGAGTTCTGGGAAAGGCAGAACTGTTGCTCAAATAACTAGAGCAGATCAAGGTCCAAGTGAGTGAAGCATTGTGTTTTTCATCTGTCAATAAAAGATGAGTTTTTAATGGAAAGGGAGAGAGATTGTCGTGTCGGGTAGCTTCCATGGTCGTGCATGAGGTAGTGACAGAGACCTTGAGTGACTCACTCGGTTTCTGTCAGCCTGCCTCAGCCTCTGTCTGTTTTCTGTTTCTTTTTCTCTGTCTTCACCTTTCTTTTCCCTCACTCGTCTGTTTGTTGCTCTCAATCTCAGTAACACACTCACACACGCACATCCAATATTAATACCTCACCCGCCCACACGAGACTATTCTCATTGACCCATCATGAAATGACCTTCAGATCATACAGAATGTGAAAACACGCGCGCACACCTCAATGCCAACTCGCTTCATCTCCACCTTTGCAAGGCCACTGCTTTCTGTCCATCTTTAGGTGAAACATGGGAACAGACAGAGAGCGACAGATTATTGCCTTAAAGGGAAAAAAAAAAAACCTCAGTTTCACAATTCCCATCTGCACTTTCCTCGAGGCCAAGACAGTTTAATCAGCCTTTGTGAAGAGTGGATACCAGAGGGATGAGATACATGCTTTAATTTGTGATTCCTGGCTGACTGACTGAATCTTGAGCTGATTGATTATCTGACTGGCTGGGTAATTGACTGATTGATTACATGTGTGATAGCCTGACTGGTTGGATTGATGACTGATTGACATGAGAGGTAACCACAGAATAAAAGAACCATCACAAATCCCCCTATCCTCTCCTGTTCAGATCAACTTTGTTGCAGCTTTTGTGCTGGATATTTCCCCAGGCTAACCTAAATTATTACTTTATGCTAATGACAAAATAGGCTATTTAAGCACCAGTTCAGTCACATACACACACCACACCTGCAGTAGCAGAACAGAAAATGAAAAATGCACTAGTGTACTACTGTTATTCAGCCCGACCAGAAAGCAAATCTGTCATTTCCTCTGTAGTTTCTATTGAAAGCTGTTCACACCTTCAGTCCTAACATCAGCAAGCAACAATAAATGCACAGGACAGACAATAATAGCTCCACAACAGACATGGTTTACACCCACGTGTGATTCTGCCCATTGCAGACAATGAAAATGCCCCAGAAAGAGATTATAATAGAGATCTGCAGCACAGACTGAAGACTAGGAAACACTTCAGTCAGCGCATTGCTCAGCTGAGATAAATGGAAACAGGAGTGTGCAGAGAGGCCAGCACAACAAGACACATGTTAATGCAACTCAAGACTTTAACGTGTGAAACCAAGCATTTTATCTTTAAATGAAAAAGAATCATTTTAAGATGAGTTGTTTAAATGACGTCTGCAAAATCAATGTTGCAGATACACTGAAATTAAATGTATATTTTGTCACTTGATAAAGCAGATGCTTTTATCTAAAGCGACTAACAATCGAGGGCAATAAGATAAGAAATTCCCCAAAAGAAGTAATAAGAAATAAATTTGTTTTTAAAAACCATTGTGGGATATCAGCAAGTCAGCTACTAGAAGCGCTGAGAAACTCCAAACTCACCAGAGATCTCAGTCTGAGGTACCCCAGCCAAAGTGAAACCCTTCCCGGTGTAGAACTGCCGCAGGTCGGTGCAGCTTCTCTCCGCCCCGGCCACCGGGCCCGGTGCTGCAAACAGACACACCACGGCGCAGAGAAGTGCCCGGAGACGCATCTTGTGAGAGCAGTCAGAGAAATCCTGGAGACGCCTGGTCCGAGATTCTTACAATCGTCAGTGTTTTGTTGGGAGTTTTTTTTATTTTGAAGAGTTTTGAGCGTGACACCTGAAGCACTGCTCCCCGTTCAGCGTGCACAAAGCTCGGGTTAAGTAATCAGGCGAGAGGCAGAGGCAGCGGCCACTTCGGGCTGTTTCTGCGGGATAAGAGCGCTGCGACGCGCGGCCGCACCGAGTGTCAGGTACACCCCGCTCTTCCCTCCTCCCCCTCCTCTCCTTCCTCCTCGGTGCTGCTGCCTGCGAGCTGCAGAGATGCTGGAGACAAAAGAAAGAGGAAGAGAGAAAAAGGGAGAGAGAGAGTGTGTGCGTGTGTGTGTGTGTGTGTGTGAGAGAGAGAAAGATAGAGAGACAGCAGGTGTCGCTCAGTCAAAGCCGGTCCACGGGCTGACTACCGGTTCATGATTATGGAAATGAGTCGGTTTAAAGTCAACAAAAGAACAAAATCCGTTCTTTTAAATGAGGTTTTCAGGCACAAGAGCTGCTCAGTGAGTCCGACTCTCCAGGCGCTGGGACAGTGAAATGTGTTGGTGGGAGTGTGCGGTGCAGAGTGTTAATGCGCTCTCTCTCTCTCTCTCTCTCTCTCTCTCTCTCTCTCTCTTTGTGCGTGTGAATGCCCGTGTGTCTCCTGCTGCAGGGACCCGGGGCCAAACAGCGCCACCTGCAGGTACCGAGGATAAGAAAAGGAAGTGGAAAAATGTTACGTTCAAGGTAAATGTTCCAAGAATGATTTATTCTCATTAATCGAAAATGACAGCACACAAAGGGAGAGTGTATTGGTTTCAATATTCCTACTGAGTACGTAAAATGAAAAATCACAAGAATGAAAAATGCTCTTTTGAATAAAATCAAATACGGGACAGTATGATTCCTCAGTATTTTTTGTATGCAAAAGTTTAGAAAAACACATAATTTCAATAGCAAAAGACCTTAGAGCAATTATTCTTCTTCTTCTTCTTCTTCTTCTTCTTCTTCTTCTTTCAGCTGCTCCCTTTAGGGGACGCCACAGCGGATCATCTGCCTCCATCTCACCCTGTCCCTCACATCGTGCTCTGTCACACCAACCATCTGCATGTCCTCCTTCACTACATCCATGAACCTCCTCTGAGGTCTTCCTCTTTTCCTCCTGCCTGGCAGCTCCATGCTCATCATCCTTTGTCCAATATATTCACTGTCCCTCCTCTGCACATGTCCAGACATGATCTGTCCCTCTGATGTACTCATTTCTAATTCTGTCCTTCCTGGTCACTCACAATGAAAATCATAACACCTTCAGGTCTGCCACCTCCACCTCAGCCTCCTGTCTCTTCGTTTGTACCACTGTCTCCAAACCACACATCATAGCAGGTCTCACTACCACAAATCTTCTTCATCACTCCTGCTCTGATAGCAGCAAGAGAGAAGATTTACCAAGCCTTAGAGTAATTTACTAGAATATAATTTTACTATACAGTTTTTGTTGATGTCAAAATGACAAAAAGCTCAAAATAGGGCATTATTTTGTTAAATGTTATGCTATTTAAAACGTGTTTGGTCATTTTTTTAATACACCTTCAAAAGATAGTTACAAAGGAGAACGTTTCAGCAGTACAACTAAAAAAAAGAATAATATGTAAAGGAAACTGAATGAAATAATAAACATCATAGACCTCTAAAACTCATGTTTGATTAATATTTATACTGTTAAAAAATATGGGTTTTTAAAGAGACTACTGTTTCTACAAGTCTTACATCCTTATGCAGGGGAGTTTCAAAGCTAGAGAGACCCTGACTTCTGCCACCACACAGAGTTCTGTTTGCCTTAAAACATCCGTCAAATCTTTCACCACAGCCACTGAAACACTGACACTGAGGTCAGGATTTGAAGCTCAGGGATAGATGTTCTTCTACAAGTAAATGTATGAAACAAAATGTGCCGTGCAAATTAAATACATTTCTGGAAACGATTGTGAGTCATAAAACAGCTCTCAACATCCTGTACGTCCCTGCAGGGAGGTCAGTGGCTGGTGAAGATTCAGTGCCTTCCTCAGGCTCCGTTTAGCAGGGTTGGGGTACGTGACCGATGAGCTGTCTGATGCTCTCCAATCTTCACATGAACATCTCCCTCCCAGCTGGCCAGGAAAGGTCACTGGCAGCCCTAAATCTCACCGACACCTCAGAAATGCTGCAGAAACCATGAGGGTTTTATATTTTCCCTGATTACTTTTGAATTGGAGGTCATGTCAGGCTCAGGTTTAAGGTGGGTTAATTAACGATAATGCATGATGTGCATTGGTATAGGTTTTTTAAAGTTAGTGGGTTAGACACCATGCAATGCACAATACAGCAGGAGCCTTATTGTCCCTGTGTTAAACATACAGGACCAGTTAATCCAGGCCTCAAACCTGGAACTTGCCTGTATATATATGGATGCACTTGTCGGGGTCTGTTTTCTCGTGTTTTGGCCAATGCTACAACGTAAAGTATATTTCAGACACTGGAGTGTTTCGAACCTCGTACTTACCATCTGGGGAAGTCCTTTTACTCCTTCCCTTCACAAATTCATTTCCATGAAGAAATCTTTCTCCAGTCTGGTTTGGAGTAACTTCACTAGCCTGCCCAGAGCCCAGACCTCAACCCATCCAACACTGTTTGGATGAACAAGTACACCAGCTATGAGCCAAGTCGTAACACCCAGCACTGGACCTCACTAGAGCTCTTGCGGGTGAATGGGAGCAAACAGTTTCAAAATCTAGTGGGACGTTTTCCCAGACTGTTAAAGTATTAACGCCCGTGGTTTTGGAATTGGATGCTCAGAAATCACATATAGAATATGTGTCCTGTTAAGGACCTAAGAGTTTAGGGCACTAACCATAAAGAACAGTGTCCCCGGTTTGATTCCAACCACATCCCTTTCTGAAATGTAATTTCCCATCTTTGTCCTCCCTAATTTCCTGTTATCTCGCTAGAAAATAAAGCCATAAATAATGGTGCAGTGCCAACATAGTTTGACTGTATGCAATTTTGGTCATGTAGTTTACCCTGAACCACTCAAATTAATCAAGACTCGCAAAGCTCTTCTTGACTCTTCTGTGTTTTTGTAGTTATAATATGAGGGTATACTGTAAAAACAGAATAAGACCAGCTGTGGTTGTGACTTTAATTAAGAGCTTCTAAATCACCATTTTAAGACTGAATAAGAAAGTGACAAGACCTCATACCTTATAAATAAACTACACCGAGGAGAAGTTGCTGCAAGGTGCAAACACAGGGGGAGAAACATTTCTGTTTGTCCTTGACAGCAACTTGAACAAGTATTTCTCTTAATTAAGTTTTCCAACTGTCGCAGTCTACTATAAACATGGTTAGTGTGGAATTTATTCAGCTGGTGTTTCTTTTTCTTCATATACCATTTGTTGTGGTCTGTCCTCACTCACTTGAGAATAAGACACATGTTCATCTTCACTTTCAGGTCATCTGAAGGATGCACCATCACTGGCCAAATCAAACAAACACTCCACTTAATCCCACTCATACTCACACACTTAGTTCACACACACCTAACGTCACTGGAACGTCAGGGCAAGTGTTAATCCAACCAATGATTTATTGCCTTGGCAGGCTGAGTGTCATTAGGATTAATGTGTTAAAAGAGATTGGCACATACCACCCACTAGAGCCCACATGAGACAGACATTGTTTTATATCAGTTAATACTAAGATAGTGATGAGTAACATGTCAAATAGCAGCTTTATATCACACGAAACAAATACTGTACCACATCCAGTAAGACACTGAGTGAAAATCTTTGCTGAATCTGCTATAACCTCGAAAAATAAAAATATCAATATTTCCCATTAAGCAACAGAGGAGGAGGAGATGGTTCACATCTACACAAAGAGGCTGTGATATATTAAATATCAGATTCAAACATCACCACTGGAAACTGGTTCAAATTGATATTTAGGACGTTTATTCATGCAACAATGTGGATACTGTGTGCATCATCTCAGCTTTCTTTTTGGCACCATATTTAGGATTTCAGGATCTGAAATTATCTCAGGTAACCACGTCAGTAATGTGTAAATGTTGCCAGTTAGGCAACATCTATTCAGCTTCTATGACTTACAATAATAACTAAGTCCTGTTATACTAAGACTATAAAGAACATTCCCACCAACGTTTCTATCTAGTTACAAACCTTAGAGTTATTTTCCTGAGGCTAGTCAAGCCGAGACTGAACCAGTTTTATCAGCTTTGCTGAGTTCTTGAACTCACTTACACTCAACCTCAGTCTTTTTTCTTCTGTTTTCTCCTCATCTGAACTTCTTGCCCTATTTTTATCTGTCCTTAACTAAGCCCAGATACTCTAGAGAAGAAAGTTTTAATACTTAAATAGCTGCCATTTTTCAATCTATTCCCTCCTCGCCATCCTTTACACTGCTCTCCGTATCCTCTCCTCTCACAACTCTTTTAGTAAAATGCGGATACATCAACACTCAGTATTTCCAAGCGTGCCTGTGATGCATCAGAGCATGAAGATGTCAG
>JAUBNQ010000020.1:20676344-20688335 GCA_032353495.1 Ctenopoma kingsleyae
CTCACAGGACTGATTGGGCCCATCCTGACTAGCTGAGAATGTACATACACATTTTAATTGTGAGGATAAGGCGAGTGAATATGCTAACAGAATCCCATTAGAGGGCAAAGCTTGTGTGAAACAACCCACTGCTGCAAAGGTCTAATTAACATGTAATACAAATTGGGACAGTGGAAGATAAGGAGACAGAGGGAAAGACAGAGGGCAAGACAAACCTCCAAAACACAGATAATAAAATAATTAAAATCCCTGGGATGGTCCTTTGTCTGTTACACAATTTCTTCATCCTCTCTTAGCTCTGCGAGTGTGTAAATGGCACACATGAATTATAATTAATAAATGGTGTCCATTGATGTGTACCTCAGATGAATGCTAACACGAAAGAAGCCCAGTTCGAGCTCTAGTTTTCCAAATGTGAATCTTACAAAGGACAATAACTAGCTTATGCACAGTGGCAGTGAGAAGTGTTATATCTGATTTTCCTTCATGTTAGTTCATGTTGTGCCGTGTTATGATTACCATTATTAATCCAGTTGGAATGTATTACAAGTGCAACAAGTCAGAACTAACTTTTCCTATCCTCACTGTATTTGAGATTGTGTTGTTGTGCAAGTGTTCACAGACTTTTAAGAAGCTCCAATGTTCGGTGAAATCACTGACTAACAAGGCACATACGGGTTACACAGAAATAATGCTTTCTAATAATGTGAGAAAGCAAATTTTATACATAAATGATTACATGGTGCATGTGTGGTTTGTGTATGTGTACAGTATATGGCAGGCAGTTTCCTGGTTCTACAAGTAAATACCAAAGAAAATAATAAATTCCCTATGTACTCCTGTTTAATTAATATTTACTAAAAACTACAGTGCTCAGTTGTTTTAGAAATTAAATGAACTTAAAAACAATATTCATGTCCAGTTTTAAAAAATAATATTTTCAGAGTGTCACAGACAGGTTAAACAAGTCAGGCAATACTGAGAGATGGAGTAATGAACTGCTGCCTTTGGTCTTTTCCTGGAATTTTTTGATAATAACTCATCTTTCTTGCTTGCTTGTTTGCTCTTTCTCACAGTACTATATGTATTTACTTGTTTGCCATCGCATTTGTCTGACTCAATGACTACTGTATCTCCAATGTCCTGCACACAGCCAAAACATGCTTTAGTCCAAATAATGAATCATCATTATGAGTAACCCCAATGCATCCATTTTTATGGATTATATTCATATTAGTTGATGAATCATTCATGCAAATGATATCACCATATTATTATGCTCTCCAGAGCTTTGAGAGTGCTGCAAAACCTGTTTAAATCTGCAAATTAATTGATTAATTATAACTGTATATGGTTTGGCGGTAGTTTGGATTTGTGGGTTCTAAAAAAGAAAAAAGAATTTGTAAATTCAGAGGACATTACAGACCAGCTATTCAGACAAATATGATCTATAGACCTTTCAGAAGGTTTTGAAAACACCCCAGAAACTTTTAAGCAGTTGGACAGATCATGACTGAAATTTGTTTGGAGAAACCAGACAATGGACATTTTATTGCCTCTTCATTCAAATGTAATTTAACTCACGTAATGTAACTCCTCTTATTTAGTGCCTCTAATATTAAATAATAATAATAATACATTTTATTTGTAAAGCACTGAGCTTGAAGTCTTCCTCCTGGGTCCCTGCACCATATTTTTTGAATAACATTCATTAGATGGGGCAGGATTTGATGTTTAGGACCATCTCAGTGTTTAGCAGTGTTTATTCAAAGAGTATGAGGCAAGTGTTTGCTTCCCTGTCCTGAGTCTTTGCACACTAGATACTGTGGTGGTGTGGGTTAACACAGGGTTTTCCAGTTTCCTCCCTCATTTTTCAAAATGTAAGTTTCTTGACTGACTGATTAATTGATAATTGAATAAATGAAAAACAACCAAATTCCTGCTTATTTCTCGTATCATTTCTCTCACAGCTGAATTAAACCCTGCTATGCAGTTTTCTAATCCCCTATGTAAGACTGATTCATTTGGTGAAACTATTTTGTCTTAAAATCCAATGTTTTTCTTGTAACAAGCAGCTGAACTGGCATTAAAGTTCATATGTTAACCTGAAAGCTGATCTTAGGAGTATTAAGTAATGTTTTCAATATGTATGCTTGCAATGCTCAGTTGCACTATGTAATCAATTAACCTACTAGAGCATAGTTAGTGGATGTTGATATGTTTCATTAATATTTATCTTGTGAACATAACAGCCATAAATCAGCCAAATGAGGTAACGTGTGTTATTTATGTGACGTAACACATAAATAACAAACACTTTTTCACCTCATACTTGAAAGAAAATATACTTTTTTTCCTTCCCTTAATTCTAAACCACTGGTAGTCTTCAGGGCCACCTCAGCCTGTCAGTCAGTTCATCACTTCCAGGTGAAGAACTGTGCTAAATTCAAAGACTTTCCTTCAAGGTATTCCTGTGATATCGAGTTCACTGGAATAGGAAAGAAACAGGGCAGAGAGGAGGTTACAGTCATCTTTGTCAAAATCTCATCAACAATGGGACGGGCAGACAGAAAAAATAATGCTTCAGCTCACGGCTGTCGTCAGTGTGGAGGCATATGAAGTTGAGTATTAGCAAGTGAAGTTATTACAAGAAAGGAAATTGGCTCTAATTTGAAGAAGTCGTCCACTGATTAATCAGGCTGATCTTTGGCACATTGGCATCGGCTGATATCTGTGCTCATGCTGGCTGATTAATAAAAGTGTTTGCAGACACATCTGCAGCCTACACTTAGAGCATTTCATGCGTACCTGCGCCTGTAAATTACTGCACATGAGCAAAATTATCTAGGTGCACCACTGAGTCATTTACAAGAATGCATGTTATCAGCACTGGAAAAGAGTGAGATTAGTAGATCTGAAAATACAGTTACGATGTTTGTGCTGCAGCTTCACCTGTCTGTGTCTTTGTGACCGAGGGTGGAGCTTACCTCGTCCAAACAGAGCAGGCAGCAGGCAGGAGAAAAGGTGAAATGAGACTTTGCTAGTTTATGACCACACATCATTACACTTAACTTACACATGACAAAAGCGAGCAAGAACTAATAAATATCTTATCAAAATATCTGTTAAAGAAGTAGACTCTCAAAGTAACAAGTAACAAGGCGTCTCACGCATTTGAGCATTATATAAAATCTCACAGGTCTCATATATTTCCTCTCTTCTTGTCATTAGCAGACCTACCACGCACAGAGGTACAGCGCGCAGTATGACTGTTCCTCACAGCAGTAGCATTATGGAGGTGTTCAGGGAATGCAGCTCATATGTGTATCAAAAACGTTTAATTTGATATACTAGAAATAAAAACATTAAAACATTTTCAATGTTCATTTGAGTGCAGCCTTTTTATCTCTAATTTATAACTGCTAAAAACAAACAGGAAAGACAACAACAACAGCAGCATAGGGGCCTTACATCTCGGCCATGGGCCTCACTGTTCTCTAAATCAGCACATTAAAAAAAACAAAAATTGAAGTGAGCGTTTGTGTACCTGTGTTAGCAGCTCCAGTCTCTGCTTTGCCCCCTTCAGGACAGGATCTGTGTTACGAACAGTCATCTCTGGGTTCTCCCGTTGGCCTTTTAAAGTGCTGCCAACAACACGACCTGCATAGCTACAGAAAGACAGAGCAAATAAGAGACCTGCAGTACATTTTCTGTCCCAGTTCTGTGTGTGTGTGTGTGTGTGTGTGTGTGTGTGTTGCTCTCCTACCCCAGTTTTCCCAGAGACACTATACTAATAGGTTTGGGCTTAGTGCCATGATTTACTTCATGTGCATGATCAATGAAGAATTTACAGTAACTTTAGCAGTACCTTTTAATAATTACATCTCTGCTTACTAGAATATAAGAACTCTACTGAACATTTTAATGATTAATTGGGTGGAATAGCCTATGGAAAATAAGTCATCATTGACTGTGGTCCCTCTTGCATGTCTTCCATATTGATGTTTTTTTCTCAAACAACTATCACATCATTTCATCTGTGTGGGGGGCTGGAGGGGGTGGATCAAAAGGAAGATGAAGTGAGAGAAATGCAAAAGAGAAGAAACAACGGTTCATGAGTCATATTCTTCCAAGTTCCAAACCAGCTTTGCTAGTTAATACAATCAGCCACCAACTCACTAACCGCTGAGTTCACGCCCTCGAAAACACAAACACACTCTGACTATGGCAACGAGGGAAAAGGACTGTGGGAACCAGAGAGTAAAGACATGGTGGATGAGTCTAAAATGATTTTACTAATGCCAAGTGATGGTGTAGTGGTGAAGACCCCAGCCTCTGGAGCCATGCTTACTCTGCTGGTCTGGAACCAGATCCCACTTCTGTCTGATGCATCAAGTCTCTAATTATGTTTGTCAAATCTCTGTTTCATTCTCACACAGTTTGCGTTTTCGTGCATATGTTTTCTTGATAAAAAGTCAAAATTATTTCACTCCATTATGTGTTTTGACTTCATTAAGCCTGACGCTGGCAATCAATGACAACTGCTCAGAGTTTCTTATGAACCATCTTTGCTAGGCATGTTTTCCAGTCCAACTTTGAGTAGACTCACATTAAATATGCAGCCAATCACACATAACATTAACAGATCTAGAACTGCATGGTTAATTTAAGAGAGGATGAGACTATCATGAGAAAATAAGGTCATTAGTGGGTCATTAGATGATGCTGTGGGGAAAATGACACATCACACAACTATAATAAATATAAGCAATAGAACCAGCACTAAATTAAATAAATTAAATATTATCCTGCTGACACAACATAATAATTTGCCTAGAGTGGATATGGGAAAAAATAATTACTAGCAGTTTTGTTCTGCTATTCATGTTTCACGATGAGATGCATTATTACAGTAATGGTGTTTCTGCTGCCAATGCAGAGGATTAGAAAACTGCATGCTAAAGATTTTGGACACAAAAAAGAGTAACACACTTTTAGCAGAACTTCTTTCAGCTTTAACTCAATGTTGTCTTCATACTCAACAATCTCTACTGCCATCAGAAACTTCCAGGAGAAAACATAAATAGTCCTAGTAACCAATTAAAGTTCTTGTGTTCCTGAAGTCATATAGTATATCTGTATTTTTTAAGAAGCACGCACCCACTGTAGCTATAGGCTCCATAGCTAGACCATAAACCCCTAACACACAACCGTAAATGCATCTTAAGGCTGAAACAGAGAAAGATCATAAAGTGCATCCCTGCTAATCTCCATTTATACAAACAATTTAAATATGTCTGGGATTAGAAAGTGTGACTAATATGACCAACACACTATTACTGAATGCCTTATGTTATAACAGGATATTGGTTTACAGGTAAATGCATTAATATAAGTGATGAAAAACTCTGCAGACCCTCTAGACTGGTTTTATAAAATCTAAAGCAATTGAAAGTGTAGAACATGAGAGGGAAAGAGGATGAGGAGAAGGACAGGAAAGGAGGAGGTTGAGGGGGGAGGATGAAAAAAGAAATAAAAGCTCAATTAAAAACCACAGACTTTGCCCCAGGGGGAAATCCCAAGATTCCTTAGACTCCAGCAAGGATTCTTGGGATAAGTATGAACACCACACATACACAATTAGCTACAGGCACAAGATTGTCAACACCTTACAAATATTCTGGCATATACAGTATATAATATATACTGTATATAATATGTTTCTTTTATCTTCATTAGAACAGGGAATGAGCTGGACTTCATTAGTAACAACTCAGTCAAGAGTGACAGGTATTTAGAAAACATTTTTCACATTTACACAGAAAAATAAAGTAATATCAGAGAAAAATGAAACAAAAGTTAACAGAGCTAGTCAAGGTATAAGCAGGTAAGAGGCAAATATTATGACTTATTACATAGAAGTATAAAATGTAGTTTTGCCAAAACCAGTGCACTAACACTAATGCAGCGCTTCCTTCTAGATCATTAAAAGATATACACAACAAGGCAGTTTTCCAACAAGACATTTGTATATATATATATATAGACACAAAGGGTTATTGTGTCTCTCAGTAAAGAAAGACACAGTGACCTAATCATGAAAAACGCAGTGCTAAGTACTGTAATTATCTCCAGTAGTAAATCCAAGGGCTTAATAGTAAATGAATCTAAAGGCCTAAAGGTGGAAGCAGAAGCATGCCTATAAATTACCTCCCCATATTCAGGAGGGAGGACGAGGAAGACAGGAAAACAACTCCAACAACACTTTTCCATCAATTCCAAGGTTTCGGCAAGCCAAGCTTTTGTTGCAGATTACTAACACATTTTTCTAGATCACATTTAAATGTAAATTCTTCTGAGAGCTCTCAAGGTTTACATATTCTGTGACCTTCTCAATATTAAATCCGGTCACAACTGAGACATGAAAATTTATGTAATATACTGTACATCTTTGGATCTTAAGTACAGCTTGATTTCTGACGTATTTATCAGGAGTACCTGTAAAACTAACCTGTCTGATGATTGGTGTGATATACTGTAAGGATGAAGAAACAATCAATTAATCAATCACTAAAATCTAGGGCCTGGAGGATTTATTCATTTCATGTGCTTCTGTGATGTCGTGCCTGTTTCTGAAAGCTGCAGGATGCCTTAAATATCCTCTGGGAAAAATAAAGCATCTATCTGTCTACGAATGTGTAGATATTTTAGAAAACTGAAAAGACCCAGGGTTGTCAATTGTTATTGTTGCTATTTGTTGGAGAAATAACTTAATAAATATCTACTGAAACCTGAACACATATCATTCCTTATCATTTATCTAACTTATCATTTATACGGAATCACTTTTACTGACAATGGAGGCGATGAAGTGGTGGCTGGTGTTCCGTATAGACATTTAAATTAAAAGTAAAAGAAGAAGAAAAATAAGTGTTCAAAAGAATTTAGTGATGTGTAGTGATCTTTTGCCTCTTTCCTCGATCTAACATCTTTTTATACAAAGAAACAGAATATGCATGTGTTGAGCAAAGAAGTTGCTTCAATTATTTGGCAAGTGTACAAATCACGATAAATCAAACCTTGTGGTTTGTGCTTTATTTTTAAGTGTGGAAGAATCTATTCGTAGAATCTACACATCTAAAGCGTTTTCTCATGTCAAAACCATAATCTCCTGAAGTATGTATTAAATGCTGTCACTTACTGTATGTGAAAGGGCAATTGGGCTCTGTCTGTCTGACACGAGATGATAACACCGCAGAAGGCGTGCTCCAGACGACAGAGAGAGGTGCGACTGTGAGTGACACTTAATAAGATCTGGAGAACGACAGACATAAATCACCAGCACCGTAATGACAAGGCTGCTCTGCTGTTGCCCTCGGTTACTGTAGGGTTGCTAGCAGTAACACACAAAGAGGTACATTCTTCTGTCTTACTGTCTATAATGTGCACAGACACACACACATTGGTCCTTCTCCAGTTGTGAGAATGTGTATTGACATACTGCAAGACCTAGCATCTTCCTAACCTTTGCTTTTTAAAATATTTTTAAATTTGGGACATAGGGTTACTGCACAGTAGTTACACGGTCCTTAACTGGTCCTCAATTGGCTGCACTGTTAAATACAACAAGAGAGAAACTAGCGTGCAAAGACACTGTGTGTACGAGACTCGGGTCAGCTGGCCTCATAGGCAGAGCTGCCGAGAAAAAAACCCTACTAAAGTTGGCAGATTGGAGGAAAAGGTTGCAACTGGCCAAAATACATAAACAGTGGATTTCATATGGCTGGAACTAAGTCTTATAAACTGATGAATCCAAGTTTGAGAGGTTTGGATCCAAGTGATGAATATACAGTACAGAGGTCAGAAGCAGAGCTTATGAAAAGATGATGGATGGCTGCTTAACACCATCAGCGAAGCACAGAGGTGGAAATGTAATGATCTGGGGATGCTTTGGTGATGGGACAGTGGGTGATCTGCAACATCCTCAATGAGCATGCCATTCCTGCTAAGCAACGACAGATTAGGGATAACTTCGTTTTCAACACAATGACCCCAAACATTCTTCCTGGTTGTGTAATAATTATCCAGAGAAGAAAGTAGCTGCTGGAAGACTCAGTGATGGCCTGGCCAGCTTAAAAACCAAATCTGAACTTCATCAGGATAGTGTGGGAGAAGCTGGACTGAAGAGTTCAGAACACTGCCCAACCAGCACGGCAGACCGTTGTGAAGTGCTGCTGAAGGCCTGCGGTTATTGCTGCAAAGGGGGGTTGTTTGATGAAAGGAAAGTTTAACATGCCTCAAACTGAATTGTTGTACATACAACAACAACTTCGATGGCTGAAAGCATCGCAGTCCAAAATCATCCTGACTGTCAAATGAAGGCAGAGAGATCAGAAATGCCAACAAAGTGTCCCATGCTTTATGGTACTAGGCTATTGAACCTAGGCTAATAAGCAGGGCTGGGCAGTATAATGGTATACCTGTTTATACCGATATATTTTTACACGCAGTATAGAATTTTTTAATATGGTTTATACCGTGTTCACATTTAGATATTTACAACCAAGAGCAGAGTCTTTCATCAGGCTCTTTCTGTCTCTTACTCACACACACACACACAAACACAAACAATCAGAGATCTGTAATGATAAAGAGTCACAAACTCAATTGTAAGTCCAGCCACATTCCTGTGGAACCATTTACATGGCGCTATCACAATTTATACAATCACAGACATACACACAAACTACACTGACACCTGAGGACACATCAGTACCTCTTGTGCCAGAGGTGGAAGTGATTTGCTGTGGTTTGGATGGGTTTAGAAAAATGCACTTTGTATCACTTCACTCCCTCTGGCAATTCTTTCTTATAGCAGTATTTCCATGACTCTGTGAAAATGCCTGATGTGAAAAAGATTTTAATGCATTACAAATATACAAAAACACATCAAAATATCGGGTGTGGCAGGTCTTTAGTTGTAGAAGTAGAATATCACATTACTTAGGAAAGTGATTAAATGCTTCCCTCTCCTGGAGACTATGAGCTATTGCAGTGCCGTATACATAGAAAGTACAGATTAATCAGTCTGCAAGCTGCAAAACACACATACTTAAAAGCACAGTATCAAACTGCCATTTGTTTTTTGAAGCCAGATTAAAATACAATACATACTCTGGAATTATGTGATAGTTATAATAATAGTAATAATGATTCACATTCAAATTAAAAAGCAGTACAATTTATAAGTTAAATATTTCTTTAAAAGAAAAGTCTTTAGTCCCTTTTTAAAACTTCACAGTCTGTGGCACTCTCAGGTTGTCTGGTCACTATAGAGGAGAGGGGAATGTCCGGAGAAAGCACTACTATTTATTTTTGAAGTTCGGGTTTGCTGAGGTGTTCCCACTAGAATTGCCTCTGTTCTGTCTGCCTCTGAGCTGTTTAACTGAAGGAAGTTTTGTTTCATCCAAACCTGTATCTCCTCCAGACAGGTGGCGAGTGTAGAGAGGGGTGACGTGGTTGTTAGTGAAAGATGAGTGTCCGTTTTTATGTAGAGCTGTGTCGTCAGCGTAACAGTGAAATGAAACTCCAAAGTGTCTGATAATTTGACCGAGGAGAAGCAGATAAAGTGTGAAGAGAATGGATTCGAGCACTGATCCTTGGGGCACTCCCCCCATAAAGACATATTCAATTATTATACAATTTCACTCACGCTTAATTTACATTCATGTGGGGCGGTGTTTGGTTTGTTGTATTAAGTTATGTCTTCTGTTTGCTTTCCCTTTTAGTTATGTAAAATAGCTACACTTTATTTATTTTCAGCTGAGATAAAGTATGCTCTGTCTAGCCTTGTGTCAGACTGCAGCGCTATTCTAGTAAACGGCTATACTGAACTGAAGTTTAGAGCTACTTTTAAAAGGTATTGTGTGTATGATGTGATGGAAAACACAGTTAGAGTGTATTCTGTATAGTTATCTCCCAATACATTCAGAATGCTGTTGTCTATGGACCGTGGGTACCAGAACTTATTCCGAGTGTTCAACAAGTTCCTGTAAAGACTTCCTGTAAAGGAACTGAATTAGGAAAAATAGGAAAAACCACCTGTGTTGGTTCAATGTGGGTGTCTCTTTATATTTTCTGGCTTCTATTTACTGATTAAAAATAAAAAAATGTAAATCATAATGTGATTTTAATGGTAAGTCTGATAACAGCTTTATCTGAAGGTGTCTTTTGTTTCAACTTTCTGCTGCACCTGCTCTGTTTATGTGCCTGAGTCTCCCACCTGTGTTGGTTTTTGTGTAGGTGGATATGATGGATTGGCCATGAGCAATTGGAGGATAGTCTGCTGCCAATTGGATCCTGCCATCAACTTAATTTATGCATGGCCTTGGGCCTTCACTTTGGCAGAGTTGGTTGGCAGCTAATAGAACTGTTTTTTCACAGGTCTCTAAATTGTTAGACTGTTTAAGCTTACTTGTTAGTAGATGTATTCTGGCACCGTCATCAAGTTGGTTAATATTAAATACTGTGTTTCTTTTGTATGCCCTTTTTTCTGCTTATTTGTAAATGAATTGTTAGTTCAGAAATTGTGATTGCCATTGTTTTGTCATTGTAATGATAAATATTCCTGCTAGATGACAGATAAGATGCTCTAGAAATAAATGTTTCAAATACATTATTCCTGTGTGTTGATGACTGATTTAGGGACGCTGGAGGAAATGACACCTACTCTTATGTTGCACTCTGATGTCCCTTGACAGGGGTTTCACTCTTCATTGTCACATTATCTTGAAATTGAGAAGGAAAAGGAGCTTTGTCATCTACTCTCAGACTTTCTCATCATTGTGTGTGCTTTGCCACTTCTTTCTCTTTCTGTCTCACACATACACACATTCTCACCAACAGAGACATTTGTAAGTGAAGTGGGTCAGAGGGCGGAGGAGATGAATGGAGATCTGAATAGAAGGATGGAGGGATGAATGAACGGCTGAATTAATGAATGAATGGGCAGATGGATAGATGCAACAGAGAAGAAGATGTAAAGAGGTCAGAGAGGCACAGACTGACTGCACTCCAACACAGGCTAAATACAACACCTCTTCCCACCCTCTAAGGAAAACGTCCCAAAACCATTCATTCTCATTCCTGAATAAGTTACTTAGAGTCTTGTTTATGTTCAGAAATCTCACCTTACTAACCTTACTAACTTACTAACCTGACACAGACAAACTAAAGTGGGGATTTCTGTTTTGGGATCTACTTAATGTAAGCAGGGAAGGAAACTGACACTGACATTAGTGTCAGTTCCCCTGTATGGATGCAGTTTTAAAATGTAACACCAAACTATTTAACTTAATTTAACTTTTCAGTTCAAGGTGCAATCGATTCCTGCCATCATTTTTAAATTTGAAATGCCTAGAGGACACTTCAACTTGGGTGAATATCTGTGAAGATTTAACTTGGGTGGTTCAATGTTTTGCCCAAGGACACTGTCACCTGTGGCCAGGAGCTCAAACCACCAATGCTGGCATTCGCCATAACCCTCATAACTCTCTCTTGTCACGTTTGAAAATTTAGAATAAAGTCTATACGTATTCTGTTTCATTTCATGTCTTGGATTATGGACATTTTATTAAATGAGACCAGTGACAGAAGGTAGGTTGGAAACTGGAGTTGACTTTGAAAAAAAAATTCTACTTTGATGAATGACATTTTGTCTGTTGTTCTAGCTTTTCTTAAGAAACTGGTTCATCGAGCCCCCTGACATGTTAGCTAAACTGCAGCTTTTGTCTACTGTTTAATACAGCACATGGAAACACCAGATCACTGACTATTTCAATCACACTTTCTCAACAGCATCCTTTCTGTGTGGCAGTGTTTATTTTCCATACAGTGACCTGCTTCTTTGGGGTTTAAGCACCTCAATTCACAGCCTTAAGGCTACGTATTCACTACTACATCTGTGGTTGAGGTAAGTTCAGGAGCCAAATA
>JAUBNQ010000020.1:20688435-20715496 GCA_032353495.1 Ctenopoma kingsleyae
GTTACATTACACTATGTACTGTTTGAAATACTGTATTTTTCCATCACACACACAACTCTGCTGTGTAGGAAAAAGCTACACACGTTATCATATTATTGCCGTGCAATCTGTTTCATTTAAACCATAAATTTAGAGTTATATTTGCTCCACTTCTCCTAAAATGTCAGCCTGACACAAATAAATAATAGAGCCATTAAATATGAGGTTTACTGTCCTTCACTGTAGAACTTATGGTGATAAAGTAAAGTATGTGTATGTGTTTGTGTAGAATGACCTTGCAAGGTTCCATAGCCTGTTTCATATGGTTGGTAGACCATTAATGGAAAACATTCTCCATCACAGATTCCCTATTGAAAAGGACAGAACTTAACGTTTAAGTGTGTGTGTCTGTGTGTATGAGTGTGTGTTACTTAAACTGTGTGTAGTGTATTGCAGGTGGTGTGAATGTTAGCTGGTATTTTTCTGTTGGAGTGTGTTATTGTGCACACGTGTGAATGTGTGTGTGTTTGAACACAGCGCTGTGTGTGTGTGTGCGTGTGTGCCCGTGTGTGCCCATTTGTCTTGTTAGCAGTCTAAGCTGCCAATGTAATCACCATGAGAAAGACTCTGGAAACGAACTCCCTAACCTTCACAACCCTGTCACCCCCCTGCCCTGGCAACTATTATGAGCCACATGTGTGCACACACACTTACGAATATACAATATGCTGAACTTTTGTTCCATTTTTTTAGTGAAAAAATAATGCTGACAAATAAAAATACACACAATGAAGTTATGAAGCATTCATTACTGGCATTTAATGCTCATAAGGTATTCTGACAAACCCACTAGATGAAAAATCAGTGAGAGAGTTCACACTGATATTATCTTTATCAGTTGTTACCTAAAGTAACAAAAACAAACAAAAACACAATTTACCCCAGTAAAGTGCAATTGACAAGAAATCCAGGATGGCACTTAATATCAACTTTCACACAATCACTTCATTTACCATGAATGGTGGGCAGACGCACACTAACGAAAGATACCTCCTACTTTACATCAATATTTCTGCAACATACTGAAGCTTCTGGACAGCAGTAGTAGTGGGAACGATCAAGTCATAGCCTAATATATAATAAAATATATAATTTATTTAAATTGTCTAATATTGCAAAATTGCCTCAGTCTACACAGCAAACAATACTGTCCTTAGACCATCAAATTGGAGTAGAAAAGCAATGCTAATGCAATGCTAAACACAGCCATGATAAGTAGTAGCACTCCAGTCACTGGACAAGGGACTTATTAACTAGCAGTAAGCTGCATTTTACACGGCCTCAAGAGTACTGCATAGGGTCTGAAATTTCAGCCTGAGCCTGATCCCAAACCGATATAACAAATAAAATTTCTCAGCACAAACTTAGCCTGGCAAGGAAAGCCAACATTATCCCTGTTGCAGTTTCATAACAAATACCATAAATGGGAGATTCAGTTGACATAGTGTGTCAGAGCAACTGTTCAACATGCTTCATGTCTGGTGGGTTTATTTAATAAATGTATGTAAAACAACACACACACCTCTCTACAACGTCTTGGCCACTCCAGCATGTGTGCTGCTCAACCTCCATCTCACTTTCACAAAGCATCTCTGGCAGCTCTGAGAAAAACCACTGGTACCGCTGGATAGAACCCTCAAACTCTCTGAAAAAGAGACATATAAAGAGAGAGAGAGAGGGAGGGAGAGAGAGATGGGCACAGCTGAATGCTTGGGCTGTTGTAAGTGAGAATAGTACCAATGTACCATATTCTTTTATTTGTTCCAATTTAGACTTGTCATGTCCAATTCCCTGTGAAATCCCTTCTGACAGATTCTGATAAATTACTGAAAGAAACAGGGGGAAGAGAAACAAGCTCACAACACTTCTAATAATGACTGGATAATGAAAATCTGATAAGATGGTTTCATTTAATGAGCTGTTTGATGTCAGGTTTTATTTCCAGAAGTCACACATTTAGAAAATGACTATATCCCCAGGGAGGGATTACATAAAATAATAAAGACATTTTGTAATTCAAATGAAATTAAAGCTAGAGAGAGATAAAAGCTGATTCTCTTTTAATTACTGGTGGGGATAGCTGCATGCATTATAGCTGCACTGGATCATTCTCACACACAGTCCACTTTACTGAAAAAACTAATGTTAAAAAACAGATTTCTTTTGACTTCGGCTCTTCTTTAAGGCTAATGACTATTGCAAATGAAACAAGCAGACATATGGTGGTAATGAACACGTGTTCTGTAATATTCCACTAATAAAAATTCAAAAAGCAATTCAAGAAGATTATTTTACCTTGAAAGTTTTTTCAGGCTTCGACTCTTGTCACCTCTGGAGCCCTTGAGAGGGAACGACCTAGTGAAATACAAATGGGCACACACACAGATTAATGAACACACGAGAAAACAATAATGGAATAGATTTGATCTCTCTGTCTAACCCTAACCTGCCATACATTTGTAACTCACCTCTGGGACTGCAGCTGCAGATATTGATGATCAGCAGGGACCACTGAGAGAGGTGAAGTCGCAGATGACCTCTCTGAGGTTATTGATGTAGCAGGCGTCACAGAGGTGGTAATTTGCAAGTCGGTGTGATTTGATACGTGATTTGCACTCGTCATCATTGAACCAGCTCCCAGGGGGCCACAGACCTTCTCTACCTGAGGAATAAGCAGTTTGCAGTAGTGTTTTGAAAACGCTGATGTCATTGCTGCTTTTTAGAGGAATGCTCCAAATATGATTACAAATAAAATTAATCAAAGTTATTAAGACACAAAGTCATCTGACTTTTGAATAACATAACATAAAAAATGTCATACTCTAGCACTACATGTAGTATGTAGTATTTAGTATTTAAAAAGTATGTATGTATTAAGTAAGTATGTAAAATTGTATTTGTGGCAGTACAATAATCTCCAAAGATAGCACTAATGATGCAGCTAAAGCTAGGACAGCAAAACTTGATTTGAATTGTGTACTATTTTGCCAGAAAACCAAAAACATTAGAGCACAAGACCAAATGTACTGTGCGTCTCTCAAAAGTTCATTATTTAAAGAAAATGCCGCTACCTCAAACTCATGGTGCAATTATCTGTTGACTCTAAACGCTGCACATAAAAACTATAAACTGTTAAACACTTGTGTGTGTTTGTTTACCTCTCAGGAATCTACTCTACTAAGTCCACAATGTTCTCTCAAGTTGCATGGCTACTCCATTTCTTCCTCCAAGTGTGTGTGCATGCATGTGTTTGTGTGTCGTCTGTTTGTCCAGGGATTAGCCACAGAAACTTTCTCATCACTCAGAACCAAGCTGCATTCTGGGTATCGGTTGTCCCGCCAACCACAGTCTTTGTCTGGCACTGGATCTATATTCACACTCACATGCACAGTCACTCACACACACACAGACTGAGGGGAACCCCAGATTCTCTGAAGAATGAGGCTGTTTTTAGCCCATCTAGGTACAAAGCTTTTGTGAGAAGATCCAACTGCCAGGCTGAAAGAAACCCACGGCCGGCTTCACTCTGTGTCCAAAATTCAAATGACTTTATTATTGGGGCATATGAGTAAGGATGCTTTATCAATCTGTTAATGGTTCTCATTTAGTTTTGATCACCTTGTTTCATTTAAAATACACAATTAGATTGGTATTCAGTCGAAAATATAGGGCAATTTTATAAGTGTTCTCCATAAATATATTGTACTTGCAACATCTTTCCCCCCTTGCATCCCCTCTGCTTACTGTGGATGTGATTAGTGGTCCATGCAGCTGGGCGTGCAGTATGGCATCATTCACATGGTTTCGAACAGCTAACAGAGCTAACTCCATGTTGTTGTGGTTGCTGCTGGTTGCTAAAGTGGCGGCTAACCGTTGGAGCAATACCACCAAACTCCCCCAAGGGGCGCTGAGCTCTGATACACCCACCTAGAATACAGGTTTCACCACAAAAGACAGGAAACAGTAAAAAAGTATGCAAGGGGAGGGACAGAGAGAAACAAGAATATTGGCTGTATTCAGTTCAGTTCAGCAGGATGATCAGTGCCATCTTCCAGTTTTGTGCTAAAAAGACAATTCTCTATTGTGTGCACTGTTAAAGCTGTCCAGCAGTGGTCCGGCAAGATGCAAAGCACAGCCAGTTCTCTTGATAATGCTGTTGTTATGTGCCACTCTAAAACAACGTAATACGAAAGATGGGATTATAATATGTTTTCCAATCTTCAGGAGCAGAGGGAGACAAATATTTCCTGAAACCTCCCATGCATCTAAAACACTCTCATTTACAATACACACAAGAGTGATCTAAAAATAATAAATAAATGAACTACTGCTAATCTCCTTATTCACAATCTGGTAGGTGATTTCAAATAATTTAGAAGAGCTAAACATCAGTGGAATATCTGATTCAAAATTCATTTGGGAAGTGGCAAGAAGGCAAGGCATTTATTTGCTTACAACATGCCTTATGGCATGTAAATCACAGATTATTGTTTTATACTGTGTTCACAAAACTTAGAGGTGCTGGATAGTAAACTATTTCCCCCTGCACCCTATCTTTAAGATAGGATAACTGCCTCCTGTCACTACTATTTAATGGCTTATTATTAGAGTGGAATCAACCATGTCATCTAGAACGTAAAGAAGGCAAATTTCTCTAAATGTCAAGCCATTTTTTAAAATATAAAGTGACATGTAAAAGATGAAATGAAAATGTAAAGATGACCCAATTTCAGAGAACTTTTGCTTAACAACCTCTAGTGACAAATATCCAGAATTCAATGCTGTAGTTATCCCTGTGTATGTACAGTTTAACTATAATGTACATTTTAAAATAGATGCATACATCCTAACAGTAATTGCACAAACATCTTAACACTTACCAGACATCCTCTCATAATATTAACACACAGATTGGTACAGGGCCGTATCAGTGTCAGCCCTCTGCAGTGAGAACAGTACTGCATCCTCACTAACCCTCGTCCACACTCTCTGGATAATGTTGCCTTCTCGGTTGCATTCATAACTTCTCCAGCCAGTCTCAGCAGCCGGTTCAGTGCACGGCCTGCACTGAGTGCTCGAGACAGGCTGCTGACCAGGAGACGCGGATGGGGTCCGAATGGGCTGACATCTTGTCGTGTCAACCGCAGGCAATCATCGTGAATGCTGGAGGTGGGGGAATAAGACTGGGATGATGTGTGGCCCATTCCAGGGTTAAGGAGACGGCGATAGACCAAAGGGAAGAGATCATTGTAGAATTGGCGCACAGTGTTGTCCAGTGAAGTATCTGAGTCTCCAGAGAGGTGCCGTTTAATGTCGCTGAAAAGCTGAAACACAAGGGGGCGACAGTCGGATGCCAGAGCAGAGTAGGCACTGTCGAAAAGAGTGCTGGTCAGGTTAGAGGTGAAGGACACAAGCGAGTCGAAGGTCTCTGAAGCAAGAAATAAAAGCAAGAGGAAAGGATTTTATGGTTAGTATATCATGTGCGCGCATGACAAAATACAGTCCAGAAAATCATCATCACACATATTGTGTTGTTGCACTGCTAGCCTGATGAATATTGTACATGCCACATAACCTCTAGTACCCGGTTTGAGTCTGGCGTGGGGACCTTTGTTTCCTGTCTGCCTCTCTACTGTCAAGCTGTCAAGCAATGAAAGATAAAAAATGCCTTTTTCTTTGTAAAAGAGTTCATAGTTATAGTTATGAGTTGGTAGCAGTTCTAGCAAAGAGATTATTCACAAAATATTTCACAAAAAAACAAAGAGTAGAGAAAGGCAAACACAAATACAAATTTATGCATCAAAACTTTGTTTTACTATTCTTTTTCCCAATCATGAATAATTTCATAACCTTCCAGATTCATCTCGTGATCCTTTGGACGAGCCCATGTGGCAACTAGTACAGTGTTGTGAAAAAATATTTTCCCCTTCTTGATTTTTTTTATATTTTGCATATTTGTCACACTTAAATGATTCAGATCATCAAACAAATTTCAATATTACACAATACAATACACATTTCTATATATGTGCATATATTAGTTTTCCTTGCACAATCTCCAACTAACCAACCTTGGAGTGACTTTATTCTGCTGCATACGAGCCAAAATAGCTCACAACTTAATTCATCCCTGAGCTCGTTTTCACTGCCCTGTTATCTACAGTCAGGTGATAATGAGGCCCAATCTTATGATCCGCTGTGCTTCCTATGTCCGACACGGTCTAATAAAGTGGACGGCACACTTCTTAACAGTGACTGTAAGCCTGCGTGTGTTTGTGTCTAAGTTTGAAACCTGCCAAGTAAAAAGGGTGATGTCAGTCTGCTGGAATCTTCACACACACACAGACACGCACAAACACACACACACACATACACACACACACACACGCACAAACACAAACACACATACTGACTGCTGGGAGTAAGAGACAGAGTGAGCGAATCCTATTTATCCGTGACTTTCACCAAGTCAGTCATGTGCATGTTTGTGTGTTAATGTCTTACCAGGTTTGTGTGTCACCATCACAGCTGCAGACACCTGCTTCTGCAAGTGGCAGCCATTTATTACAGAATTTATCAAATAAGTCGGTGAATAAAATTTGTTAGATAACAAAGAAGAGCATGAATTGTTTCAGACCTCCATAGGAGTGACAGTGGCATGGAATTTGTTGTAACTCTGCATTCGTAATAACATGTACCTGAATAGATAACATAAAATGGAAGAGAGTAGAGAAAAAAAAGTTGGGGAATGAGCAGTGGTGGTGCTCTTTAGACTGAAGCACTGACTGAGAATGTCTCACTTTGTGAATGTTTGCATACCCATGTCCTGGCAATAGCAACTCAAATACAGATGGCATTGAGTGACACTGCAAAGTCTACTCTGGGGCCATGTGATTAGCTCTTTACCCTATGTGATTGGACAACAGCTGTGACATGAGAGGAGAGGGCACAAGGGTCTCACAGTGCCAGGAGAAACACACACAAGCATGCAGACACACATACCCACACACTAAAGTAATCCATAGGGTGGAAATAGAGCCTGACTACAACCACTCTGGGCATGTCTCAGTTTCTCTAGCGGTTTATAATCACTGTGCTGTGGAGAGGTGATCCTATGAGATTCAGCTCAGCTGTTGAGTAACCATAATGTGCAAAATTTATTTCATTCACTAGGTTCACCTAAATCACAATATGTTTTCTCATCAGTTGTCTCAAACTACATTTTGGTTTTACTTATACTGTATGGTCATACTTACTCTGTTCTACTTACTACTCTACCTACATAAACAGTATCAGGTCAAATCCATCTGTTTTTATTATTTTCCCCCTAATAAAAACCTGGTGAGGTCCGACTACAATTATAGCTATCACAGCATACATCACAGATCCATTAGTCACATAAATGTGCAGGAAGATGGGTAGACAAAAGCTGCACCATTAATGTCACTGTTCACATACTTCTTTGCAAACTTTGTGTATGTACATGTGAGTGTTTTAAATGTTATCCTACTGGGGGCAGACTTGGGCTAATCATCCCTGACTGAAAATGCAATTTCTTCCTTACAAACAGAAGCCACAGCGACACTCGAAGAGGTCAAGGTTAAGATGGCGGTGGAGAAAACGGAAACAATGAGGTAAATTGCAGGTATGTAGATGTGGGTACAGGTGAACAAGCTCAGTAAGTTTTTCCCAAACACTTCATGTTGTTGTTCTTGTTGTTGTGATGATTCAAAGCTGCTGCTGAGATCATTTGATACTGCCCCGCTGGTCATTCGTGGGATTGCATCTTGCATATGTGTAATGTTGATTTCTGACGATGGAACAACCACTGCTTCAAGTCAACACAGGGTATGTGTTGCACATGAACACATTGGTAGAGACAAAAATATTCCTGACTTAAATCATCACAATTAGGGTGGGGCCAGAGAAATCAGCTTAATTGAAATTTTCAATCCTAACAAAAAACTGCTTATTATACACAATATGAATTTTGTAAAATTCTAGTAAATGGAGCAAATTCTAAATCTGTCTCCTCTTACCTGCTGCTACCTTACTCCCTCTTTGAGTACGGGTGTTTTGCATTCATTTTACCCATGGATGGTTTTGTTTTTTAGTTTTTAAGCAGTAGCTCAAACTGAGGCAGAGAGCATTCAGATGTTGGAGGGGAGAAGAGAATAAGAAGCAGAAGAAAAGAAAACAGACATGACATGTTTGCCATGTCTGTCTACTAGGTTTCATTGGCTTTGTCCCCCCCATAATCTCCACACACACACACACACACACACATTCGTTGTATATTCATGCATACAAACCACACACACAATGTCTCTCTCTAACTCACAAACATGCTCACACAGACTGATGAATAGCGTTGAGAGACAAGTGGACAAGCAGAGTATTCTTCCTCCTATTCAGAGCAGGGACCGGCTGTTGCCTACAGCAACAACACTTTGCTGCGGATACGTACTGAATGTAAACATTCTCCGTCCCTCGTTCTCTCATTGGTCAAGAACAAAACCTGATTATTGCAGCGACAAAGACAGACGGACAGAGAAAGAGAGCGTAGAGTTGTAACAAAGTTTTCCGCTGCTCCCTATGAGAGTTTGCTCTCTCAAAGACTCAATCGAACATCAGTTGTTTGTTTGGCTAGCCACTGTGGCGCCTCACAAAATAAACTGGCCTCACACCATCACCCTGACACAAACTAGCTATTTCATGATGGACACACAAAGATGAGAATGACAGGGGGCTACAGGCACTTGACAGAACTGTTAAAATGCCAAAATGACCCCTGCCGATGAAGTCAAAATGATTTAGGTTCTTAAGTCATCTAACGATATGATGTTCCAATTATTTATCGATTATTCTTGTTATAAATAATGAACGAGCGAAATAACATTGATAATACTTCCCTCTCCTGTAAAATTCCATCTCTGTCCCTCACCTTGGTAGGCCTTGGTGTGTCCGGCGATCAGGTACTTGAGTTCGAAGCTGTAAGACTGCATTTTCTGCTGTGTCTCACTGCGAACAGCCGCCATGTAGCTGTCCTCCATCTTGCTGGTACAGCAAGTGGGCCCAGGGTGGGCACACACTTGGAGAGACTCATCTGAAATAGAAAGACACAAGCAATAGGTTTTGATGTGGCCATATCACTGTAAATATATTTTTTAGTTACAGAAATTAAATCTTATCCAGCACAGAATGGTACTGTAGATACGAGATATTTCATACAGTGTGCATAGGTGTTTATTAACCTATTAAATCAGATCTTTTTCACAAATGTTTCGTTTTGTCATTATGTTGACAGGGCAGGGCTTCAAGTTGATAGAATTTACTTCAGTAAATACACTGACAAACCCTTCTGTAGCCACGCTAGAAAACAATGTTAGAAAGTCAAGTTTGCCATTTGCACAGCTACAGATGCACACATACATTACAAGACACAGGCTATAACACAGCAAGCAGTGGAAATACATCAAGAAAATGGCAATTGATATTGAAAAAAGACTGCTAATGGAAAATAATGTATACGCATATACTTTATTATATACTTTATTTGTGGAGTGACAAAATCAGGCCTGCTGTGACACGTCACCACCTTCCAGAGAGATAGAAACAGTTGGTTACAGGATGAAAAACCACAAGTGGGTAAGGCCAAATCCTGAGGTTTCAATGAAAACAGTGATTTTTACAACTATAATAAAACATTAGTACAGACGTAGCCACTAGAATAGTACCCTGAAAATTAATAGTCACCAATAAACACATGAGGCATATGAGATGTAGTACATGGAGTTACTAATTAAATAATATAGATTTATTTGAGTGTTTTATAGCTACTGTAACTATATTAGCAGTATTAGTCTTATACAGTTTGATGTGAGTAGAGTGTAGCACAACAGGATTATTTACAAAATATTTCTCACAGCAAGATGTATAAATATTAAAAGCAAAATAGTTTCAGAATTACTACAAATAACTGTTTACACTTAGTTGATGTACTTCAATAATCTACTGTTGGCAATGTTGGAGTGTATATACAGTATTGTATAGTATATGGACGTCTTCCAGTGTCTCAAAGAAGAAACTCTGAGATCATCAGATTTTGACAGGTCTATTTTTGTCCTTGATCTCTCCAGATTTCTATACAGAGTTCACACTATTGACTATTGGGACTATTTGTCACTTTAGCCTAAAGAAGTTGTTGTTGATTTTTTTTGTTTGTTTTTTATTGTGTACAGATTGTCTATATTTCCCAGATGTATTCTAATAAAAAGAACACAAAAATAAATATATATGGTGGCCTAAGACTTTTGCACAGTACTGTATATATATATACATACATACTGTATATGTTTGTGTGTGTGTGTGTGTGTGTGTGTTGTGAAGCAGTTGAGCAGTTGACTTTGGTATACCGCTGTAAACCAAGCTGTGAAGCAGCTGACTTAGATCAAGGGAGAGCGTGAGATGAGAGCAGCGGATTGCTCCCTTATGCCTGACCTGAAACACAAACACACTGGACCTGTGTCACTCTTTGACCACTGACTGACCACGGAATACACTGCCCATGTTACTATTACTATTACCTGTTACTATTAATAATGTTACTTTGTACATAACTACCTGAACCACTACTAATTATTATTATTGATTATTTTGGTGATTTATGCTGTATCCCTCGTTTAAAATTAGTGCAGCAGTTTGGTTGGAAGCTTTGCCTCATCCATAGTCACAGAGATCACTGAATGTCAGACAAAATACCTCTGACATTTAAGGATATTATTCAAAACTGGTGTGAAGATTCTGCTGTTGTAACCATTTATGATTAGCAAGCATCTCGCTAAGGTCACTACAGTATACAAGAATTAGTAGCAACTACGCAGCACACTGACAGAAAGCGTAGTACTAATAGTAACTCTACTGTTAATCTGAACTTGTGTCACAGTTAGGCAAACAACTATGTAAGACAGACATGGCTATATCCAGCACATTTGTGGGTATGCTCGATGCGGATCGAGCACACTCACATCCAGCCATTCTTCACAGAATCTAAAAATTCATCCCCATCAGCAGTGCTAGTGCTGAGCTGGCCACAGCTGACTTTGCTGTGTGTTGAGCGGGACATAACATTGACAAGGACAAAGTGGTTGGCAGGTTTGCCACCATGAAAGAGAGGAGGATGAAGTTTTAAAACAGACCGTGATATGCAGAATGTTCAAAACACAAAGTTTGTTAACCAGTTCAGGATCCTTTGTTCTGGAGGATCGTGGACACACGCATAGAGAGTACAGTACATGGCAGCAGAGTGAGCAGGGAAAAAGATTTTTGATTAACTAAAATCTTAGTCATGAAAATGTCAGTCAATTAACCTTTTAATTCTTACTGCATCTTGGCCCCTGTCTATGTCACTGCCTATTTAGTTATGCATAGACTAGGGCAGGCTATAGAAGCTATTTTACAGTTGTGAATTTTAAAATGACTATCACAAGGGCCCCATGATTACGCTCTGCTCTATCTGTTCGGAGCATCTACCTACGCTTCTGGGTCGCCAGTAACAGAAACATCATATAAATATTACAATGCCTTATTTAGTTACCTAAGGCTATTATAAACACAGGCAAACGTCCTTTCCCTGTAGGAAAGTTATTTTAATCTAACAGTGAGACTCCACTGTCTTGCAGCACTATGGTGTCTATAGGAAAGATTTCCTTCCATCTGCTGGTTATATAACATGATCTTATACTTTTTTACTTACAGTAATTATTACAAGCTTCTTGAGCTCCCACACAACTGAGAGAAGGTTGCACACTTGCAAAAAAAAAAAGACTCTCATAGGCCAGAGAAAATCTCAGATGAGCACTGACATTTGACATTTAGAAAACAGCATCTTTAACACCACCACTTATAGCCAAGTATGCTTTCAAGAGATCTGTAGAACTGTTCCAGACTATTTAGGTTAGTTTTCAACAGGAATAGCAGCTTGACCATGTTCAGTGAATCTCAAAATGTGTGATACTCAAAATTAACTTTACACCTAATTATACTCTATTCATAGAGATCTTTAGAGTGCTTTACTGTGATTACATTTGATTTTATATTTCCAGTGAAGGGCATATTTTCAAGTAAGGAATATGTCATTATGCAGAAGAATGCCGTATCATTGTAATATTTTCACAGTTTACATTATTATAATAAAAGACAGACATTTCAATGTTGTGCTGTTGTTCAATGTGAGGTGTAATTTATTATCCTGCACTATAATTTAAATGGAATTAATAAACTGTAAACGTTTGTCTGCTCTAGTTGAGTAGAAAGATTTGTCTCAGAAATAAAGTTGAAACATTAAAATTTCACAAACAAATAAAGGTTTGATTGCCTCAGAATTATCCTCGAATACAGTGCTTCAATAAATGCATTTACACATCTTTCTGTATTTCATGTTCTCATTAAGTCTCCTATAGAATTTCTACTATGATATATCCAAAGGGACTGACTGACCTGTTCCCGGTCTGTCTGGCACCAGCTCCACCGGGCCTATTTGGCGCATCATGTAGGCTGTCTTCACCTCATGACAGCTGTCCGCACCGGCTGATCTACAGCCAGTCTCCGGGAGAAAAACAAAATACAGAAAAATCACCCAAAACAAGTCCACGTTTCGTAAGGCTGCACGGAACATCGCAACATCTCATTCACAAGATTAAACTGTGGGTTGCTGATAAGAATTCCTCGAGGTTCGGCGCGGTGCAGTGAGACTCAAAACTTCCTGTGCAGCTACCAAGTCTGTCTGGAGCCCAGTACCGGGCTACCCGCCCTCCCCTCTCTCTCGCTCTCTCTCTCTGTCTCTCTCTCTCTCCCTCACTCACTTCAGCTCATTTACTTAATTGACAAGTAGCACTCAAAGTACTTTCAAAGTACTTATTCGTCTGAGCTGATACGAAACAGTTACTACAGCAACATCCACAGTAGCTTTTTATAGTTAAGAACCTGCACAATAATAAGACCATCCATCATACCAGTTACAAAGAATAAAAGTCATTTACACATATTTTAAAAAGCTGTGTGGACATACGTGCAGTTATTTTTAGTCATCGTTATACATCTGTCATGTAAAAACAGCTGCCTCTGTAAACTGGGACAATTAAACTTTGACTGACCAGAGCCAGAGGAAATGTGATTTACAAGTTGAACAACGGCGCCACCTGCTGGCTCTGTGGCTTCATAGCACGTTAATCTCAACCCATTAAAATAACTATAATTTATTATGAGCTTGAGTTCCTCAAAATGTTCTGAATCCTTGTGGTTACACGTTATTTGCGACCTAAATGTACAGGATGGCTACCGATATTGTTGGCTAAACCGGCATGCAGTATTCAGATCTTTTACTCTACTAAAAATACTAGCACACAAAAATAGTCACTGCATTGCAACTACACTGAAAAGGAAAAGCCCTAAAAACAAATCTGTAAGTATAATCAGAAAAATAAAGATAATTAGAAACAAACGGTATTAAAAGTAAAAGTCATATAATGGGATTATCATTACTCAGCACTGCATGCAGCATTTTTATTGTTGAAATATAGTTTTAATTACGTTGTATTTGCCTGCAAGTAATTATGGCCAGGGAATTGTTTTAATCTCATTTTAATCTCATTTCTCGATTAATGCATCCCTGTGAATGTTTAATTTTAGAAAATAGTGACACCTTAACAATACATGTTTTCTCCAAACAGTATGTCAAAATTTCACAAAATTAAATAAACGTGTATTTAAGTGTTTAAGTCTGATATTTCTTTTTATGAAAAATAACTTATCATTAATATTAACGACATTATTTCAGCAGTTTTTGTCGTTTTGTATACAAGAAATTCAAATCATATATCATAAAGTCATCACCTTTAGGAACACCATAAAATACTTAAAGGTTAAAAAGTAAAATGTGGTATTAAAAGAAAATACTTAACTAAGTACAAGTACTTCAGATTTGTACTGAAGTGTACCGCCTGGTTAGCTAGTTAACGCTAGCGTTAGCGTTAGCATCAGCTACAACGACTTGCTAGCTAAAACTGATATCAAACGGCGTAAAAGAAAGATAGGAACTTGTTCGTTCTTACTCTCACCAAGCGACCTAATTAAAGTAAGTTTTTGCAATTTCGCCTCCTCTTTTTTTTACAAAGGATAACAGTAGAAAAACTGAGCAATCCACAAATAAGGAAAAATTATTTACCAACAGCATAAGTAGTCAGTAGGAAAAAAAGACTTGCCCCGTGTGAGGCTCGAACTCACGACCTTCAGATTATGAGACTGACGCGCTGCCTACTGCGCCAACGAGGCTTCCGGATTTACATGTAACTCAAATTGTTTAAGTAGGTCATAGGAATGACTAATAACTTCTTGTAACGATGTTTTTAAGGTGTAATGTGTTTATAATAAGACAGATTGTGACTCAGCTTTGACAGAGAGACGTTATTTCAGTCCTTGCCGTTTCTGTGTTCACAACAGTGACTGGGAGTCGCACAGCAAGCTCAGTCACTTCACACGCAGAAGCGTCTTACTGCTGCAGCTTCTTCTTTCCCTCCTTGACCAAGAAGCGTCCTCAGTGTGAGACGATGTAAATAACTTTACCACAGCTGCGGAATTATTTTTTATTTTTTATTAGATCTCCAACTGAAAACGCATTTGCATTTCAGCAATAGCAATATGCATCCACAGTAAACCTGACCACGTTAATAAAAATCAAAAGGAAAATATCCACTTGATATTATTTTGTACAAGTGGTGGGAAGCAAAATGCTAATTGATTTGTGCAATACGTGTTATTTGTTATGATTAAACATTTAGAGATTGTATACAGTTAGATTTTAGATTAAACTACATTAGCCTAATGTACAAGTAGAGTTGAAATGATGATCTGATTACCTGATTACCCACATGAATGAACTATTATAGTAATGGCTGAAGTTATTTTTCGTGTAATCTTAATATGTCATGTTATGATATGATATGATATGATATGATATGATATGATATGATATGATACCTAATGATGTGATATCGAAACAATCTCAGGAGCAATTTGTCTTCATTGTCAAATTTTCAAGTCCAAAACAGTAGCCCCTGACAGTACTGCTGAGCTATTATAATAACACAACCAGGGACATTTGCACTAAAAGGAATTTGACTTTGGAATATAGACTACTCATTTGATTTGCTTAATGCATATTACTCAAAATCTGTGTCAGTGTTTATGTAGGTATCTAACTGTTGTTATAATAGAAAATTGAAAAAAAAATGTTAACCTTACATACAGTGTATTATTCCTGGTTATACCAAGTGAATTAAAGATCTGAATATTTCTTCTGCCCCGATTTATGATTTTTGTGCAGTAATAACGTTTGTTTTTGACACCATCCTGTTACGTTTTGTATGCTTGAAGCGTACTCTATATGGATATGTCTGTGAAGATTCTCAGTCATCCAGGTGAAGTTGTCTGGAAGTTGAGTCATGGCAACTGGACTTCTTTCTTGTAACAACTATCTCTATGAATAGCTGTTCCCACGGCCCATGAATGCATCATGACAGTCGCTGCGGCCCCTTTAAATCCAATCTCCCGCGTTCCAAGTTAAAGCGGAAGTAGGAAGCCTCGTTTTCTCTATTTAAGCGCGCCAACAAAGAATACCACAGGAGGTTTATTTGTACTTTGTTCCCACGCAGTAGTGCACTTGTTTCTGTTTTCTACCGTCTCTACTCTTGTGCAGAAAATATGCCGGAGGAAACGTCTACCGCGTCGAGCTCTGGGTGGTGAGAGTCGTTTGTCATTTCTCACTGTAGTTACAGTAACGAACGATAGGAAAGCACAGCTAGCTAGCCTTTAGCTCTGTAACGCGGACAGCGTTTACGACCTAGTGTTGGTTGTTTGATATTTAGATTATAGCAAAGAGGGAGCTGTGGCAATGAACGTCAAAGTAACTGGTTAGCTACCTGCAGTAGCTACTTCAGCTAGTGGCTACAAACGCTGCTAATAAGCATCACTGTCACTTAAGCTAAATGGCTAACACACATATGGCGCTAACAACAACAAAACGTAACTAAACTTCTCCGGTTATGGCTGATTATGTGAATCATCTGTAGAAGTTAAGATATGACTTATGTGGTTGAACTTAAGTGTGGGGTCAGGAATCTTGTGTTGTCGTTGACTCAACTCCAGTTTGAACTGTTTCAGTGCGGAGGAGAAACCGTGCTCGTCAACAGCGGCGGCTGCAGCAGATAGGTGAGTATCCACACAGTACACTTAACTATTTTCTTTTTAAATCAATCACATTGTATCATAATTTCATAAATTGTTGTCGTTTAAAAAACATAATCGAAGTTAAACCAGTCTTGATTCATTTACATTCATAAAATATTTGATCTTTTAACAAAAAAAGTTACAATTGTTTGTTGGAAATCTGACTAGAATTTGACCCTAAAGTTAAAGCTTGGGGGCAGTTTAAGTCAAAGTCACTTTCAGTAAAGAGTAAAATAACACGCATATTGGATTTGATTTTTCTCTCCAGTTCTGTGGATGTCATGGAGGAGGCAAAGAAATTGATTGGTACAGGAAACAGGCATCTTGTGATGGGAGATGTTGTTTCTGCCGTCAGTGTCTTCCAGGATGCCTGCAGCATGCTGTGAGTACTTAATGATTAACATGATTCAATATGGAAAGAAGATTTGACTGTTACTGTTAACATTTAAATATAACAATTGCTGGTATGTTTAATGTAACACCCCGGATCTGTGTGTATGAATTAGAAAATGAAAGTGTTTTTACAGTGGTTTGACATTAGTCATGAATTTGAAGTGCTTATTGAAAGGAGGTCAAATTGTACAGACACTTGCAACTGCGTTCCAGTAATGTAAATTTCATCATGTGATATTCTGCTGTACTTTGACTCTCACGTTGCTCCACTCAACACTTGTGTGCTGTTTTTCTGCCAGAGCTGCAAAGTACGGGGACACTGCAGATGAGTGTGGTGAGGCTTTCTTCCTGTGTGGGAAGTCCCTACTGGAGCTTGCCAGGTTGGTTTCACTTTAATTGCTCATTTTGGAAACTTTCTCGTATTGGATACCAGAGAATGTCAAATTAAGTCTGAGACAAAGTTGATTAAAGTAGCATCACTGAATTTACATTGGGTTATATTGTGTATGGTATCTTCTGGCTGTCTATGCAAGTCCAGAATTGAGTCTCAAATTAATAGCACTGATACATTAGGTAACCCAATGGTCATGTTTTGTTTTGATTAGGATGGAGAACAGTGTCCTTGGTAATGCCCTGGAGGGAGTCCCAGAGGAGTCCGAAGAAGAGGAGCAGCCTGGTAATTCAAATATTGAGAGTGCCAACAACCTTGATGGTTAGTATCTTTGGTATTTCCAGTTAGACAAATGATTTTTACAATGTACTTCTCACAAATTCCTCACTAGGTTGCCTACAGGAAAAACCCCTAAGTGCTTTTGCACATTGGAATTTTTGGTCAAATCAGCTTTTATTTTATTGCTCAAAAATGATATTGTCTCAGGATTATCAGTTGTAATTTCTAAGACCAAATTAGATGAGATCTAATGAACCTTGCTGTTTACTCTGGCAACATGGAAGATTCTACAAATTCATTGGTCAGGGTGCCTTATTTGACACATCAGTTCAGCATTGAAATACAAATTTCTTTTGGCACAATCAATGTCAAAAATTCACCCTGATGATATTTAACTTTTCTGTAAGGCGGCCTGGTAACTCAAAGGGATAAGCATCATACTGAAATGCAGAAGGTGGCAGGATCAAATCCCAGCCCATCCCCCATACCAGCTGTGTCCTTGAGCAAGACACTCAGCGCTAGCTCCCCAGGCACCCCCTGTGGCTGCTCACTGCTCGACCCAACGGGGGATGGGTTAAATGCAGAAGTCAAATTTTGTTGTAACATGTAAATGTTATCAATGACAATAAGGATGATTATTATAAACATATTTGTCGTGTACCATTCTGGTGCAGAAAAAACTAGAGATGAGCTGCGAATACAGGTGTATGATGCAATGGCTGAGAAAGAAAAGACTGAGGTAACTGCCCACGACCTGAAGTCTGAAGATCCAAAGAACACTACTGAGGTGAAAAAAGAAAATGGTGTGCTGACATCCCCAGTGACAAATGTGACTGGATCAGAGAAACCATCAAAATCCTCTGTAAATTCAGAGAAGATTTCATTTCAGGAAGCAGTTAATTCAGTTAAGAAGAACCCAAATTCTTCTGCGAACGGTGCAGGGGAAAGTCCTGCAGGGTCCCATGGAATAAAATCTGTGAATGAGAAGGAGGAAGACTCAAGAGAGCGCAATGGAGATGTGACTACAGCAAAGCCAGAGGGAGGACAAGATGAGGAATCAAAGTCGGAGGCTGCAGAGGATGAGGAGGAACCAGAGGGCAGTAAATATTCAGATGCAGAGCACTGTTGGTGTTGATGGGTGAAGCACAAGCTTGAGGTTTTCTTGGTATTAAACTGTCAACATTCACAGGTGTCAGGGCAAAGGTGAAGGGAACAAACAAGATGTGCTCACTGCATTTTTGAAAAAACATTTGTCCTTTGATTCTTTTTTTTTTTTTTTTTGTTCAAAAAATATTCATCTCATTCTTTTTCTTCTACAGATGATGATGACGATGATGAAGATGATGATGACGATGGAGAGGAAAATGGACAGGATAAAGTGAGCCTTGTACATGGAAGACTATTGGACATAATTATTTTCTTTTCACAATTTGGCTTTATTAAAACATGTCCCTGTTCCTCAGGAAGAGGACGAAGTTGGTAATTTGCAGCTGGCATGGGAGATGCTGGAAGTGGCTAAAGTGATCTACAAAAGGTAATCGCCAAGCTAATCGGATTTGATTTTTTTATAATGAATTAAAGCAGGATCCTGCTTGTATGTGAGACAGTCATGTAAAATTCAGTTGATGTTTTTCCTTTCTACAGAAAGGAAAGCAAAGATGACCAGCTGATGGCAGCCCAGGCATATCTGAAACTTGGAGAAGTCAGTGCTGAGTCAGGTATGACTGTTTTCCAAGATTGACCTGCCATTTCTTCAATATTCATTCAACATTTTAGGCAACCAGTGCCACATTTTCTTAAATGCTTTAGTCTGACAGAACGAAATATGTTCCCCTTCCCAGGTAACTACCCCCAGGCACTTGAGGACTTCCAGGAGTGTCTTGCCCTGCAGCTGAAACACTTGCCTCCTCACAGTCGGCTACTTGCTGAGACCCACTATCACGTTGCCACTACACTGTGCTACATGGATCAGTACAGCCAGGCCATCCAGCACTACAACAGCTCCATTAAGGTCATTGAGACACGTCTTGGTAAGATTTTCTTTGTTCGGAGATAAGTGTTTTCAGAATTGGCCTTGTTGATAACATGGGTTGCAAAATCATTTAGATGATGGCCAATGGAATAGAACACAAAGTTATAATGGTAAACAGCTATAGCTGCACCATCATGTTTTTCTCTTGCTAATCAGTCATTGTCTGTACAGCCATGCTGCAGGAGGTGATAGATGCTGCAGAAGGTGAAAATGCAGCAGCAGAAGAGAAGAGTGAGATGGAAGAGCTGAAGATGCTTCTGCCTGACATTAGAGAAAAGGTGGAGGATGCCAAGGAGAGCCAGAGAACAGCCAGTGCTGCCTCCCAGGCCATCCAGCAAACACTAGTGGGTACACAGGACAACAAATAAAAATACACTATGTTTAAAGTTTGAAAGTCATGAAGGGATTAAATGTTTCATAGCTTTAGCTTTCAGGTAGATGTTAGTTATTGTAGAAATCCATCTGGAGGCTACAGTACTGTAGATGTAAGAAAAGAGTAAATTGACACAAGGTCAGGTCCTGGCTAACGGAGTTTCACCTTTTGTAGGGTGGTGCCTCAACCTCATCAGCATTCCTATGTGAAAACGGGGGCCCTTCATCATCCTCAGCATGCACCACAACCAGCCAAGTAAGGATGCTGCTTGAGGACATGTGGTTGTCTTGCTTTCATAAAGCCATACTTAATACTTAACATGAAATAATCACCCCCCCTTCCAAAAGGAAACCTACAGCAATCTAGTCAAACTTTTCTTTTTTCAGATTCCCATTAAAAAATCTGACAATGCGTCGTCTTCCAAAGCAGTATCGGATATCTCTCACCTTGTCAGGAAAAAGGTAAAACTCCTTCACTGTCTTCTACTCCATTCAGTTTTTTTCTTTATTGTGACTTCCAATTTCACACCTGACAGATCAGAGGCTTAAGTCGTCTAAGAAATGTGTGAACAAAAACTCTAGTCTGTCAATCATCATAACTCCATATTGCATCTAAAAAATCATCTATGTACCACTCACTTCATGTTGCAAGGTTTGTGTGCTTGCCTGCTTTGGTTGTAGGTATGGCTTTGTCTAAACGCCTTTTAAGCTGGTGTGTTGTGGTGCTGTTGTGTTGTGACTCTAAAGTGTGACTTGTTTTGTTCCTGTAGTGTAGCTGTGGCATGTGGCATGTGCATGTGTGTAGGTGATGGTGTTGTGGTAGAGCTTTGATGCTGCAATTTAAGTATTGATCTGGGCTGCTGTGTTCATTACGCAGTTGCATGTGACTGAGTAATTGGTGACAGCTCCTTGCTGTCCAGTTCCCTTCTTCTAAATGATAAGCTGAAAGATTGTTTGCATTAAATAGATGTAGTAGTCCTTCAGTCTTCTCTTCCTCCACTTTTGTCCTGGTTTTGTTTCTACACAGAGGAAACCTGAAGAGGAGAGCCCAGTAAAGGACACTGATGCTAAACAAGCGAAACAGGAAGCCACAGTTAATGGCAGTGGTGACTCTAGTGCCAGCAACGGCAATGGAGTCCAGGAGGGGAAATCGCAGGAGGCGAGTGATAGGCTTATGTCCTACGTACTAAGATGTTTGCAGAACATCATGATAGAAGTGGTGCTGTGATAGTGCTGCCCAACCTAGAAAGGATAGCCAAATGTAGTGTAGTTACTACTTGCATATGGTTTGTTGTGGAGTTTAAGTTGGATCTGATATCTGAGGTTTTTTTTTTGTTGTTTTTTTTCCCCCTCAGTTGAAATCTGCATGTATAGAAATATAAATGTATGCCAAATGTCAAGATAGGTTCTACTACAGATCTGTAGTGGTGAGAGCTCTTAAAAGAGCCACACAACAAATGCCAATCTGAACATTTTCTTTTGATATCATAAAGATGATGTACAGGCTGAATGAAAAGCCTTTTCCGCTGGTAAATTAGATTTTCTTTTCCTTCCTCTAGCCTCCCAACCAGACGGCCTCTGTCGAGTCTTCAGCATGACGGTCCACGTCTCGTTTCTGATCTTCAAAACCAGCACAGCATGCCTGTCCAGCTCCTCTCCACCTTCAACAATTTTTGTTTCTGTAAATAAGATCCATTTTCATAGATTTGTCTGTCCAGTTTTGTATACTTGTAGTAAAAAAGAATAAAGAATTTGCATCTCTAAATTGGTATCGCCACTGTTTGGGGACTTTAAGCATGATAAAATTGTGATTTGGACAGCCGTTAGATTGCCATTTAGATTAATCTAATATTACCAATACATTCAATGGCAATGTCCAGAATTGTAAAAGGGATTTGCCACAATTTTTATTTCATTTGATGTGAACGCTTTCCTAGTCAATTCTAGCAACATGTGCTGCTAACATGGAATCTGCGATGATCTAGCATTTTGATAAGTGGTCACTTAATTGGCAGCTGTACAATAATTTTAACACTGGACATTATTAAAATTGTCATACTTTTTTTTTTTTTTTTTTTTTTTCCCCAGTCTTGTACAAGTGGTCTTCAGTTATAGACTCATTTGTATTTCAGCGTCAACAAAAGTGCATCTTCACTGTCTTCAAAACTTGAGTGAGGAACATTTATTTACACGGCGAAAAAAAGTTTGAACGATCAAAGTAGTTCAGACTTTATTGTCTAAGATGTTTTGTTTTTTTTGTACCTCTGACTGGCTTTGTGTATGGGTGGAGGGTCTTTGTGATCAATAACAGGCAGCAGTGAGGAGAGTTGATCTGCTTCCGTCAGCTGTGGAACGAAAAGTGGCAAAGCTGTATTTCCACGGATCAAAAAAGAGGACACCTGTATTGTGACAAAAGGTATAAAGGTACCACAATCAAACATCTGGTTCAAAAAAGGACTGGCTTTGCCTGTAAAGGGGAAATATTTTCAACATGACAAATAATTTTGATGTTGGAATGTGAACATAAAGAAGCATTAATCTATGGGATTTTGTCATGTAAGTTGTTTATAACTTAACTTTTCCAATTATATCTTAAATTATTTGGCTTCCAGTGCAGAATATGTCAGTTTAGTGATGAACTTCTACAACTTCTTAACCTACCGCAGCTGGATACTTGTAGTGGCTGGTGCAGGTTGGGTCAGGCTTTACCAGAGTCTGTGCATCTCCATCTCGACCATTGACCAAACGTACACACAGCTCCATGTTTCCCACCTTAAATTTACAGTAACAAACAGGAATGGAGTTAATTATGTTGCATCACCTAAACAAAACCTATACAAATTTCACTCATTTCTGCCTGTATGTAACATCCAATAATGGAGATTAGATGATGTATTATGGTACTGTGGTGTACAGGTGTTGTACCTGGGGTATTGAGTTGAGCTGGGGAAGGCTTAATGAGGGTCTAACAGGCAAACTACGCACTGGCACCCTCCAGTAGCCACTTTGTAGCTGTTGGTACAGAGAAAAGGGTAAAGGTGTTAAAAATGAATACATTTTTATATCTATATACACTAATCAACCACAACGTTAGTAGCACCTGGTGGTCAGCAGGGGAGGATTAAGTTGTCACAGACTGGTCAGAGTGCTCAACTTAACCCCTGTCTATTAATCAGTCAATCCATTATCCTAATGGCTTTTTAAGAGCTGCAGGTGTGGTGGAACCAATCCCAACTGGCACTGGTGGAGAGGCTGCACCAGGTGGTGTTAACGTTGTAACTGATTGGTGTACTATATGCCGTTGAATCTGCAGGTAGACCTGATTAAATTGATCAAATAGTTCCAGTTGTGTCCAGCCACACGCCCCCACTTTGAAGACCTCCAGGCTGTAAACATCCAGGTTTTTCGCTGCCTGCACCTCAACCACCAGGCAGAGGGAGGGTGAAGGCTGGATCCTACAGGGGGGTGGGTTATAGGAAATGCATGTAATGAGAAAGAACCAACACTAACTGCAGCTGCATTGTGTTTTGTAATAATTGGACCTGACTTCCACTTGTCAGGAACATCTTACTTCAATGTCTATACTATTCTGAAATCATGGTGTACTGATTTTCTACTATGAGACAGATTTGTGTTTATGCCTTGTGACAGCAACAAATATCTGTTCTTTTAAGAGGCTGAGCTCAGGACACATCAATTTTTAGTTGCCATTAAACTGAGAAATCAGATTTCTTTTTCCCCTCCTCTGATCTGGTCCTTCTGATCAATACCCTTTCTGTTCCTGTCCTCATAATTCTGCTTAGTCTGGTTGTGATTTTAAGTCTTCACTTCTGGATATGATGGTTCCCCTACCTGGCTAAAGCCTGTTTGACTGACAGAAGTGCATAGTTTCCAGGGCTATAGTGGTAAGACTCTCCCATCTGGCACTGGACAGGGGGCGTTGGAATCGGCGGTCCTACTTCATGACCCTCTGCGTAGAGAGCTGCCACTAGACGCAGCACCTTCTGAGAGGCATCAACTCCAGTCACCAGGTCAAAGAAAACCACAAAACCAGCTCTGAAAAACCAGAGAATCCAATTAACTTTTTAAAAAATCTGACGAAGCTAAATGGAATAAACTGTAGAGATGTAAATGACATGTTTACTGTAAGCATATAATGTGGGGAACTAAACTGACGCAGGGTCATAGGGAGTTGGACCCAGAGAGTCCAGGGGTTCCATTATGGATCTTCCCAATGGAGAGGAGAAGGACCGCATAGGGAGCTGAGAGAAATACTGAGGTTTTTATTCAGTCATGACAGTCACCATAAATAAATTATTATTCAGCATCTAAAATCAAAACTAAATCCGAATCCGTAAACCGTACCAATGACAGAGGTGCATGAGAGTGAGTTTGGGTTTGGACTGGGACTGGATGGGGAGTTGGACGACGCTGTCTGGCATGCGTCAGAGCTTCTTTGCTTCTTTCCATCTCTGCTTGTACACTAATTCTCTGCTGCTGGTTTTCTCTCCCAATCAGCTCAAGCTCAGTTCTGGCTGCTGCTGGAAAAGGTACAAACACAAGACGCCATAACTAACAAGCAACCTGTGTAACTACTATTACACAGTTAAATGACTGAATGTTCTGATGATCTGTATGAAGACCTAAAATGCCAAGTTTTCATTTGAGTCACAGATCATCCATTTGACAGCTGTTGTGTGGATTTCCAGGTGATGTGGTACATAGTGTACATTCATGATGTGCAGATGTTTGCATTGTTATTGAAAGCATGCTGCATGAAACCAGACTCTCCAACCTTCGTAACTGGGGCGTCTGTTCCTGGCCAGCTGGATCCTTAGGATCTCCTCCTCCAGTCTTTGGTTCTCCTGTTCCACAGCCAGCAGCTCCCAGAAAGGATCCCGCTGAGGAGGCTTCACCTCTTCAAGGACAACAAAAATGACTCAAACCACTCAAAGGTAATTGTTATGCTATAAGTCTGCAGCATGTGGAGTATAATTATGACTTTTGTTGCCATTGTGTGTTTTTTGCCTTCAGTGTGTGTTGGGTCCTATAACTGGTCCCTTGAAATCTTGACCTTGAATCTAATAACTATGAACTGTGGAGGCGGAGTCAGTTTTACACTGGGAAAATCAAGTTAACTTAATAAAGGCTCCAGTGACCTCCGCTGTGCTGATGGTTACACAGTGACAAGCACTACATATTTTCTTTTTGAAATCACTCTGATCCTTACTCTTCTTCTTGGCCTTGGAAGCTGCTGCTGCTGGTTGGTTCTCCTCCAGACTTTGTGCTTCTGCCTGCAGGTCAATCATCTGTGCTACAATGGCTGGGTCTGACCCACCTGACTGCATGTATGCATGTCGCAGAGCTCTGCAACAAACAAACCAACCTAGTTTACGCTCAAATAACCAGGCAGCTCTGTAGAATAGAACTGTCCTTGCATGTAAACAATTTGGTTTTCCTAGCTGTAACCACGTCTTTAAAATAAATGAATCTTTAGGTGCATACTTTATCTGTGTAGAAATAGGGCCATCAACAGAAGAAATGAGCTTGTAATTGTCATGATGCATCTTTATTTTCTTGTGTGGCTCTGGCTGGTCAGCAGGTACAGAAACCTGTTGCACACTAAAAAGAAAAGCAAAAAAAAAAAAACACACATTATACCATCTAAATTAAATCTTATTTTGACATCTATGGAAAGTCTCCCAGCCAGAACTCTGCCTTCAATAGGAAATTCAATTTATTCTTCCTCAAATGTTGCAATAAGGAACTGCCCAGGCATAATGAAATATATAACTGATGCTCTGAGTCATCCAGCAGCCAGGGAAAAACAGATTTCACTGAAATTCATCATGGTGCTAGAGCACTGAGGATGCAATAATTTCTCCTTATACATTACATTTTCTTTGTTGAGATACAGTTTGCACTAACAAACGCACTTTAAATAACTAGTTGTTTTGCTTATACCCAGGCCAGGTGACAGTCTTGGCTCGGCCCAGGACAACATAATCTTAGATGCTCAATAATGACGCGACTGCCCGTCGCTTCTTCCCCGCTCCACTTGTTCCAGGCTCATCATCATCACGTGGTTTTAAATATTTTCTCATAAAATCTCGCAAACCTCTACTTTCCTCTTCTCTTCTCTTCTTCTCTTCTCTTTTCTTTTCTGTACACAGGACTTATATTCTGACTGGACATTTAGACAATTTACTGAAGAGCACTAAATAAACTGAAAGTCAATGGTTGTTGTCTGTGGTCAAACCATTTCTGTGTAGGGGTGGGGGTATTATTGACACTATTTCACGGACAATTATGAAGAAAAAAAAACCAAAACGCTTTATGTCACTAAAATATTACATATTTGTTTCCACAAATTGGCCCATTTTGAAAAATGATTCCTCTCGATAATTTGTTGCCGTGGGCATGGGACAAGTGACCCGTTTGGGGTCCAAAATGTTGCAGGTGTGGTCCCAGTCTGACAGTCAGTAATATACTGTACAAAGAAATTTTAATGAGCTCTGTTTGAGCAGCAACAATAATAATGTAATGCTTTATTACACCTTTAATACATTTGTGATAATTATCCAAACGGGTGACACAGATAAAAACTGATGCACTTAAGTAAAGAACCTGAATCTAACGTACAAACACTTACTGTAACGCTTGGAGATGTTCGTTCAGTTGTTGCAGGGTTTCGTCATTCCTCTCCTCCTGCTCTCTGAGTTCTATCAGGAGACTTTCCAGATGAGTTTTGTTGCTCTGTTCGGACAGGACGCTGACCTGATGGGCCAACTCTAACACACACACACACACACACACGTTAAATTGACATTTCCTGTAGATTTACCTTATCCATACCAACTGTTTGCCTCATGCTTACCTCACACTTTTAACTCTTACATAATGAGGACTTGCTTTTTGTCCCCCAGAAGAAGTGGACTCCCCACAATGTGACTGTGTTCACAGATCTATGTCTTTACAACACGAGTAGGACGAGCACAAAAACTCAGTCTAACCTTGACGTCTAGTGAAATTAGGAGACGAGGAATCGTAAACATAGAATTTGACATTTTGCTTTTGTTCCTCACCGTCCCTCTGCTGCTCCAGCTGCTGTTGCTGAACGCGTATCAGGGCCAGTTGGCGCTCGTGGAGCGTCGCCATTTCCCTCATCTGCTTCAGTCTCTCGCTCTGACCCAGCTGACGCCCACTCACCTAAAGGCCATATTTATTAATGCATAGGTTTATGCACAGCACTGCATTTTAAACATGTTGCA
>JAUBNQ010000020.1:20718933-20735025 GCA_032353495.1 Ctenopoma kingsleyae
CATTAAAACTGCAGATGTACTTGATTTATAAAATGTTTTTGAGTCAGGACAGAGCAGGTCATGGCTCTAATGTCACAGGATTGTGGTTAGGTTTTGAGCAGACTAAGCTCATGAACTGACAGACGTGAATTTTGCGGCAGGAGTAGTTTGAAATGTTTCTATGAACTATTCAGTGCATTCTTCCTTTTGCAACTGCTGTGAATTCAAGGAACAAACTACCTGCACGTTACAGGTCATTTTAAAGTTCTTTGAAGACATGTCATACTCAAAAGATGAGTATGATTTTGTTTGGATTAGTGTCTCAGACATGACGTGGTGATGTGGCTATAACTGAAAAGAATTCATGTACTAAAATAAAACAATAAATAGGGGGATTTTATCTTTTCATTTCACGCCAATGCTTTTATTTCCATTAGAGAGTGAGACGCTGCTTTGAATGTCTGAGTGTGGAACCACCTGCATTAATATTTCTGATTGATAGTCACATCAAAGACATGGGCTCATTATCTTGTTAGGAAAAGCCCTGAACTGTGTTTTTTGTTTTTGTTTTTTTTGTTAGTGCTGCTTTTATTTTGGTATCATTTGTACATTTTAGAATATTGTCACTGAACTGCTGTTAACCCCGCACAGTTTTAATGCATCTGAGAGGATAATAAGTAGGAGGAATATAGAGGTTAAGTAAATAATGTGTTGCTTTAAGTTCTATCTTATTATTGTGATATGGCCACATATCATTGCGATTTGCTTCTTCCTAGGAGCATGAAGATGACTTTAAAGCAACGTGTGACTTTAATGCTAAGAAATTAATATGAAGTAAAATTTTGACAAATGGAACTGAACGGGTAGCTGAATAAAGGTCAGGAATTGAAACAGCTATTGATCCTTGATATCTATTTGATACTACAACTTTAATATAAAACATCAGCTTCCCTCCAGCACTCAGGATAATGAACACTGCCTTTTGACCTCTGTATGACCTCAACCTTATATAACGTATTGTTCTATAGGAATAAAGAAACAATTAAGAGCAAAAATTAACATGTTCATGTGGACACCTGACTGTTGTTGCATCAAGTCCATCTTAAAACAGTCTCTATAATACACAGGCAGACTGCTCGTGCTGCTGCTGCTGAGATCTGAAATATTCAACATCCATACATACCTCTGACAGAGAGAGAGAAAGAGTGTGGTGAGGACTTTCTCCTTCTCCTTTCTCTCTCCCACATCTCTCCTCCTGTTCTGCAACACACACTCAACACTCACACATGCCAGTTCGTTGCTAAGCAACTGTAAAATAAAGCGGCAGGCTGTGAAGTCAGAGAGAGAGAGGAACGGAGAGGAGAGAAAGACTTCACAAGTACTGCAGTCCACTACTGTTTGGTGATCTGTACATGATCCCACCACAGCTCCCGGTACCCATCTGTGGATCTGTGAGGCTTGTGACTTCTGGTTCTCCGTCAGCTGCACCAATCAGCGTTGGCTTGGCAGGGGGGCGGACCCAGCGGTTCCCTAGGTTACCTGTGTGATTGACGTCCAACCTCCTGCAGCGGAGCGCGCGGCAGTGTATCACTGATGCTCCTGTTTCCCCTCAGAGACTGTGGAGAAATCTGGAAGAGAGGAAAGACAGAGAGAAAACACATGAGCAAGAGGACTGCTAATAATTTAAAGTCAGACGCTCTCTTGATCTGCTTATTGGAAAGATGAAAGCCGGAGCACTGGAGGAAGCCAGCTGAAGGGAGAAGAAAGGATTCCCGAAGAAGGGGGATTTGTTGGTAAGAAGCCCCACACGCTACTTTTCTGTCTCTCTTGGCTTTACCAGTCACCTTGCCAGTACTGAATTATGAGCTAACCAGCAAACCGACATTTCTTTAGGCTGTGTGTTATGTGTGAGTGTGGGTGAGAGAGAGACTCTTTCTCTGCATGCTGCACGACTCCAGAGGGTTTTGGTTTTACTGTATGAAACCCACATTGCACTGGATGCCAGTTTTACAGTATCAGTGATGCAAAGGCTTTAGCTGACTCAAGAGCTGCCTCTCTTTATAGGAGCTAGAAGGATTAAAACAATGCTGTGTATATGAGCTGTATCAGTCATTTCAGGTCTACAGTTACAGCTGAGACCAGGATTTCTAGGCTTGTCTACTGTATCTGCATAGGAGGAGGAGTATTAATTACATAACGCTCCATATATACTCCTGTATCAGGGCTGTGCAGCATCAAGCTGTCCCACTAGTCCGAATAAAGAAGTATGGTCTGCAACCTAGAAAGACATGAACACTGTTTCTTATGGGATAGCCTCTTTTTGTGTGTGGGAATCCATCTATCTGATTGTATGTATTTCTGTGTAGCACCCTGATCTCAGTTTAAGGATTGCAGTACTTCACTGCTGAGGACAGATGTGAGTTAACAAGTGGGAAGGTGAAAATACTCATAACTTTGGATCCTGTGTGTCTATTATAAAACGAATATGAGAGGCACAGGTCAAGTGTTTGGCATGTGTTCCCGCTCTCTGTGTCCCGATTCGCTTAAAACCTCCATTAGTAACTTTGGGTCAGGCAACAGCTGGCTCCCTTATGCCCCCAGGACTCAGCTCTGTGTTGTGGGGGATTTGGTTTTCTACCCGGCTGCATTCTCGCCAAGAGTTCTCTTCCTGACCACTTGCAGACATCTCAAACGCTTCTAGGCTGATTTAGAGGAGGTGTGAAAATATTCAGCGTGATGATTTTTTTTGTTTGTTTCCAGTTCATTTTTTCATCTTGTTGGCTTTTGTGAGACTGGGGTTGGGCCACAGGGAATGTATCTGGACTGTTTGAAACAATTTTCCCAATTCTAATATCTGAAAATTAGAGATTTTGGCTCTTGAGGTACTCTGTAGGAGACAAACTGTATTATTTGGAGCTTGGCTCACGAGCTTAGACCTCCCTGCTGCGAGATATAAATAATATCTCCGATTGAATCCAAATTACTAGTTATTTTGGATTATTCTTGCATCTCCTGTTTGTGAGTAGATATATTGTAGATACACCAACAGGTGTAGAGTGGAAGCAATTACTAAAATCTAGCTTTTTTTTTAAAGCAAAAATGCCAAATATCTACCAGTTTCTTCTTTACTTAGACTTATTTTACATGAATCTAAATATTTTTATAGTTTTACTATTGGTTGGATTCAAAACAGCAAACTATCTGCAAAATGAAATGTATTCTTCAGTATTTTCTGACATTTTATATATGAAAGGATTGATTTGTTGAGGAAATAACTGGATAATCAGTAGTTGCAAGCCTATAGACATTGTCCCTTTTAGCATCTATAGTGCAGGACACACTTTGAGACCTTATGTTGATGGGCAATTTCATCCATTTAAAATTAAATCTAGACCACAGTAAAGTGTGCAAAATGGGAAGCATCTCTAACTAAAAGATTTAGTGTTGATCCACCAATGTTAGTAGAAGAGTTTTGAAGGCTTGTAGTGAGACACAATTTATATATAACATAACTATTAAAAGAAAGAGTGAATAAATGAGAAATGCCATGTTAGTTTTTTAAACTAAGATAAATAAGAGCTTATTATTGGTAAAAATAGAAATATACAGTATTTCTCAGTGTATCAATAGTTTAAAAAATATTAAATTAATTTATATATTGAAGCAACTTGGGTTTAATGTGTTTGAAAAGGATGTTTTGCATCCTCTGCATGTGATTTCTTAGGTTTCCTACCGAGCAAGACCTTTTTATTCCAACCATTTCAATGTTAACTGACTCACTCTGCTCATGAAACTCTGCTCCATCTTGTCAACTGGAGCAGAACTCACTAACATGGCAGCCCTAACAGGTTTTTCTTTTTTTTTTCAAAATTTACCATCATGCTACGTATATTACTACATATACACTGCACATGAACAAATCTATCAGCTAACAGCTCAGATGGAGGCTGCAGGCTCCCTGTTTGCTATCAGAGAGAGTTAATCAGGATATTCCATAGCATTAGCTACATTTGGAGGTGTTTGGGTCTCTAGATCTGCTGCCTGTCTGCCTGCCTGCGTAGGAGGAACATCTCATCTTCACAGCTCTCTGCAGATATAAAGCTTTGGGATTTGTTTCTGCTTTGTTAGACTGTGTACAGAACAGTGACAGGGAAGATGGCAGAGAGAGAAAGGGGCGATGAGACAGGCCAAGAGTAAGATTTGAGCCCACATCACAGTGGTATTCACCTTAGCCCACGGATTCACTGGGATGCCTCACAGCTGAGAGATTCTTCTGGCCAAGTAAAGTAACATCATCAGTCCTGTGATTACAGGCTGAGCCCTGATAAATATCTCCTCGCTGGGGCTGACTGGTAAAGGTTTGGCTCACATCAGTCATGGTTTGGCAAAGCTTGTGATATCACAGAATGACAGTGTGTCAGTGACAGTGTGTAAGTGGCAACGTCTCAACAGGAGGTGCAACAGTAATTAATGCCAAACGACACTATAAATTGTACTGAAAACACTTTACAGGATTCTGTATTATTATATTATTATCTAAACATTTTTAAAGAAGAAACTAGGGGATTAGGTAAGAGAAACAGTTTCATGACAGTTCAATAACAGTTATCATAGAGTACCATCGAGTGTGTTTTGTTTATTGTAACATCCTGGTGATTAATTAACAGCTAATTACCAGCTAACTTAAAGAAAAATAGGGGAAAGTTTCCAGGACATTATCTGAAAACTACAGGACCCTTAAAACTGAGCATTACCAAAGATTATTTAGGAACTAAGTTTAAAAATCTTAAAATTGAATCAATATTGTATTACCAGTGCACATATGACAATTTGAATTTGAAATGTTTCTCTAATATTCACAAAATTAAATAGAAAAATGCAGATGAATACACCCACACACTTGTACTTGTGAGAACTGACATAATGCATTGCTAATCTCCTAGCTTAGTCTAACCTTATATCACTACCGAATGCCTAAGCCTTTTCCTGGAAGGTTTTTAAAGCTTTGTAACATGTCTGATGGGGCTGCAACTACGCTGATGGATCTGAGAGTGAACTAAAACAGTGATGTTGCAGCCATGAGCTAAACAATGACCTGAAGCTCACAACAAAGCTTCATAAAGCTGAGAGGAGCTGCATATTCAATGGAAAAGACAATGAGCATATTTACCAAAATTATTTGTTTATTCAAATTTGAACTTCAGATCAGAACCACTCCTCTATTTAGCGTTCTGCATTAATCACACATTATTCTCTCAACACCTTCCTGCTCCAATATAGTAAAGATACAGAAAGCAGGAAAACAGAGTTTTAAAAATGTATTCCACAGTTAATATTAGGGCTTTCCCACCAAACTGGTAGCCAGTCTTCAGGGGAGGGTGAGCCCCTGAGCATAGTGGGTCTCGTTTATCTCAGGCCAAGAAAAGGTATTGTGTATGAGTTTGTCCTTTGGGGACCAAATATCATCTCTGAGCAGAATCATGAGAGGCAGTTTTGGCACATTCACATATTTATGTCATGTGTTTTTGTATGCCTTTTTAAAGTCTGATGGATTTTTTGATGGTTCCAGTTTTATAACTTGAGTTGCAACTCCCACTTTTTTTTCCTCCAGAGTAAAACTGGAAAAAAACATTATTGGGAAAAGAAGAGATACCGTTTAACTGATGCATGATGCACAGAGACAGAGATTTTATAGATGGAATCATGCAGCCAATATAAACAAACTGCAGAAGTACAGTTTTAACAAGTAGATACAGAAAATGTTGTGAATGCATTTATTTAACAGAATTACAGAAACTTCGGCCAAATCATGAGTTTCAAAAGTTAAATTGGTGTAGATTCTCCCTCACATGACAGATTCCTGCACATTTGGTGTGAATGGTGGCATTACTGTCTGTGTGTGCAGCATGTATTTATATCCAGATGATTATCCTGTCTGGTTTCAAGGTTACGCAGTCTTTCTGAGAGGCAATCTGGCCACGATGACACCCCTGTGGGCCAAACTGTATCACACTCATACAGCTCTGTGGGGTTTAGTTTTAACATCCTGCAAACAAATGCAGTTGCTAAGCAATATCATCCGAGACTATGCATGGAGGTTGCAACTATATCTGTTGCCTGGCAACATTTGCTTATTGACCGGTCTTATGGAGCTTCTGCAGTTTCATTGCTAAAGTGATTTAATGGTGACACACTGACCTGTGTCAAAAGTCTGAAGCAGTTTCAAGTATTTAGACTACTTAATTCTGAGAATGTTTTATTTAGGTACTTTGCTGGGTACTTTTCTGTTTACTTGTTTTCATTACATTTATTTAATCTGCGCATCAAATTTAAAGAATCCCACACTGACAGCATCACCTGCTTTGGGAAACATTACACTTAAAACATTGCAGCTAAAGATGAAATAATTTGTTTGAATAAGGAAATTATAGAGTAAGGGGAAAAAAATGTTCATTTGGTTTAAAAGAAAAAAGTGTGGGTCACAATGTCTGCTTCATAAGGTCAGAGGAACTTCATCATGGTTGGTTAAGGCTACAGAACAAACACTCTCCCACCACAGTAAAATTACATGCATTAGTATTGATAACTTTTCTTTTACTTGTAGTAGAGTATTTTAGAATGCTATTCTGTTACGTTAGTATTTGAGTACTTTTGTCCATCACCACTTACACTTAGAATACTTTAAGCAGTTGGGTTGATAAAAGCATAAAAAGATATATACTTTGATTAGACTATAATGGTGAGAGGAATAAACTGAGAGTAGATCTCCACTTGCATATTATTTATTTTTTTGTTGTACATGTTAGGCAGAACTATATATACATCTATGTCTTACGTTTATGAAAACTGGTGAAATTGTTATACTTCCAGCACAGGTACAACATGAATGTCTAATAAATTTAAAATGTCTAGAAATCAATCACATGAGAAATGGGTCCAGTTACAATTGGGTGAAGAGTTTTATGTGAATGAAGTCAGTGTAGATATAATTATTCCCAAGTCATCTGTTTTCAGAAAGACTGTATGCCTGTGTGTGTGTGTGTGTGTGTGTGTGTGTGTGTGTGTTGTCTGCTGGTATAGTTACTGTATGGTTGCATCACTCTCAGAAGCGTTATGAAACGGTGAGAAATGTGCAGTGAGTGTGGACTGAGTGAGACAAAGGAGGGGACAAAAATGAGATGGACACATTAGAGAAACAAAGCTTGTTAGTTTTATTTTCTGACATGTTCTTAAAACAAATGATAATGAATTCATCTGTCACAAATCAAGACAATAGAAGAGAGACTGACTTACTCATATGATGGGCTTTGTTTGTATTACTGAACATGTAGTCATGTTAACAGGCTATAATCAATGCTTCTGATTGTCCCACAGCTTTAAATAAAAACTAGAATAAATAAGCAATATTCTAATGGAACAGAGAATGTGCTTTTAATGTTGTGTATGAAATCATGAAAGTGTAGTTATGTGCAAATTACCCGTTTTGAGTATAACAAACAGGTTAACTGTCCAGGTGTGGACCAGAGGGGTGTCCACAGGTGGTACAGCCCCCCTGGTGCACTACCTACCACAGCCAGGCCAGATTGCATTAGGTGGCTTTACTGGCAAACTAGTTGTAGAGCTGGTTCAGATCTAGTGCTTAATTTCAAGCATTTTCCCCATGTTTCAGCAACCAAAGAACCAGCTTTCAATGAGGAAAACTGTTTTTCTGGCTGGCGGCACCAACTTTTTGCCGCTCCAGAACCAAGGTGCTGGTGCCTGGATGATTGTCACCAACAACGCCAACTAAAGATAAAACTTAGATCTGTTTAACTAGTGTGAATGATGCTAGGTAGGCAGCTAAAAGCTAAAGCTAACAAAGGATGTTAACTACTACATCTACAGTTTTAACAAGAATCAAAAAAGTATCCAACGTTATCACGGTCTGCAGCAACCACAACGAGCAGTGTAAATGTTCTGGATGCCAGTGTAAGTCGGGAGCAAAGCTGGTAGTGCTTTGTGTTAGCAGAGAACTATGTTAGCGCTGTGTTAGCGCTGCTGTGAAACATATGCAGACGTATGTAGTGACATGATGATGTGGCTCTTTAGCCTATGGAAAAGTAAACCAGTTATTAGAAGGTTTGTAAGTTGAATTAACTCTGCACATAGCTCACGTTGGTCAAAAAGGGGTAAAAGGGATATAACAAGACGCCAACTGATAAACTCCTACAAAGACATAATAAATGAGGTGACAAAGACCATAAAGGTGCATATTGCGTGATTATTACTATGTAGAAGGTGTAAGGGTTTGGGGGGAGGATTAGCCTGTTGATCAGCTATTTATTCATGTAGTTTCAAATATGAATATTCAAAATACATTAGTTGGCATTTATTTATTCCACACATTAATAGTGTACAGCTTATTATTGCCAAACTCCAAATTTAGAAATTTGACTTTTTTTTTTTTTGTCTTTTACAAATGTGCCCTCATCTTTAAAACTGTGCCCGCGTCAGAAGTCAGAAGTCGCCCGCTCTCTACGCCAGTTTCGACTTTGGCAGAGAGCTGACAATGTGCTCACTTCATTTCATGAGACTGAATCATGTTGTGATTAATTTACTGCTTTGTGTTCTAAGCTGCAGGTAACAAAAGCAAACAATGGAACAAGGGGTAATTATGTTTACAGCTGTGCTGTTCCTTCATCACCAGCAATCACAAAAACAAAACTGTCCACACTCTCGCCACACACGGTATTTTTATTTTTAATTAGGTACTTTTCGTACGTGTACTGAAAGCCATGTTTCGGTGATTAAAATTTGAGTAAACAGAAAGCTGAGTAAGATACTTTAAATACTTAAATCCTGCTTTTGATTCCATGCACACAATTCTAAAACATCACAGAACAATATATAATAAGTGGAAGATAATTTATATTCCCACAAAACATATCTCCTATGAAAATTCTGAAAATATCCGTTGATAATAATACCCTACTCATTACGTTGTATTGGTCTAATATTTTTACATTTATTGATGGTTAAAATATCCCGACAGATACACACGGCCTGTTCAGCAGCTTTTGGGGCACAGTTAACAACTTTGTAAAGCTACACTTTCTTGCCTGTGATTATGATCAGCTAACAGTTTGTTCCTTCAGTTGACAGTGGAGACAAACACTGTCTGTTAAGAATCAATACACTTTAGATCAGGACAAGCCATCAAAACACTTCACTGAAGATCTAAAAATATAACTGCAGGGGTGGAAATCCACCTGACATCTCTGCCTCTGCATCTATCATCTGCCAACTAAAAAACACAAAACCCACTGGTAATGACGAGAGTTTAGAGACAGAATGGAGTAACTGCAATTGACTGATCAGTGAAATAAATCATGGTGAAAACCTGGTGGAACATTGGTACTTTATTTTCCCATGTGTCCCATAATACTTTGTTGTTTCTATTATAAAATAATATGTACTGACGTAAGTGTCAGATGAAGACTTTGTGTGCCGGAATAAAACTTATTTTAAGTACTGAGCCACAGTGATGGTTTGGGCTAAATGCCGACATGCTGGTGTTAAAGGGATGTACTGACTGATAGACCAACCTTATCTCTTCCTCAAAGTTATGCCACAAACGCACTGTAGCAAAAAAAAAAAAAAAAAGCTCTGTTTCTCTTCTGGGTTTTAGCTGAGGCAGTTAGAACTTTTTGATTTGGAAATAAATCATTATGCAAGAACCGTAAGACCAACACAACTCAAACTGAATGTCTTTAAATTAAATTCTTTTAAAACAAAAGTCTTATCCATCATTTATTTTAGTTTCAGGTACAATTCCACTTCATTTCCTTCCGTTGTTTTCCCTTTCCTTTCCTTAGTTTATCTCTTCTTTCCTTCCCTTGCATCCTCTCTCCTCTCCTTTCCTCCCTCCCCTGCCTCCTCTGTTACCATAGCACCCGTGAGGGGAAAAAAAAAGTCAACCCACACAGTCTCCTGCCTACCACTCATTCTCTTCCTCTCTCATTTATCTGCCATTGTCTTTCCTTCTCCTTACTCCTTTTGTCTACCTCGTCTCGCTCTGTCGTTCATGCCTCCTGTCCCCCTCAACATGATGACATTAACGGTTTTTAACACTGTTTATACCTCGCAGTGCATTTTGTGCATCTGTGTTCACCTGTGTGTGTGTGTGTGTGTGTGTGTGTGTCGACCTGCATGCATAGATGCTTGGTTATGAATATGCAGATATGTTCTGCCCAATATGACAACTCAGCTTCACTGTCCACCCACACACACAGGATGCCCGTGGACAGAGACTCATAAAGATCCAGGAGAGTGGGCTCTGACTGAGGTCCTTTAGATTGTACAAAGTTGTTGACGGCAGCCGACTAGTGGAAGCAACTAATGTGTGTGGTGTCTTCTGTCATCGCTGTTCTTTTGTTTGTTTTCTTTCTGTCACTTTGAATGGCCTGAGTGCTGGTGTTTAAATGTTAACAGAGCAGTCACTGGAATTTGTGTGTCACTGTTTGAGTTTGTGTGCATTTGAGAGTGTGAGAGAGAGAGAGTGAGTCATTTGAAAGCCTTCCCAACCATTAGCCAATTAAATAGGGTGGTTTGGGGTTGCCAGTCAACTCTGTCTCCAAAAAAATTATTATTCTGTGCAACTAAACTGCAAAGGTGACTATGTTTTGTGGCAAACATAGTGAAATCATGATTGTGTTTGTATTTATATTATGATTATGTTCACTAGGATGCAATATGTTTTTTTTTCTTCAATGAATGAAGCACTTCATTTGTAAAAGTCCAAGTTTCAAGGAGGTGGTTGGGGTGAATGGTGGGCATACAAAGCATTTGGATGCAAATGACAGAACCTGTCCGAGCTGGCACCAGCGTGCCAAACTGAATGCCTGGTGAACATACTCGGTGTTCGCTGTAGGCTCCTGAATGCTCAAGAGCCTTTCAGTGATCACAGTAGTAAACAAACATGGCTTCCTTGGAGGAATATGATCTGCTGCAGGCTACTTGATGCACAGAAGGCAGAAAAAAGCTATTTCAGTCCAGCACTTTAATGACATTCCTGTCTGTGAAGACATGATGAAGTATCTTAAATGTGATGATGTTCATGCTCGGCTGTAGAACTTGGTCAGCCGCGGTTGTTTTGAGCAGAAGTCAACCCAAACAGATGGTCAGCCTTCTCTCATTGTTTCATGCTATAGTGCTCCTACCAGCAACGCCTGAAATCAACCTTACGCAGCATGAAGCATCCATATTTGTGTGCTTGTGTGAATTGCGTTTGGGGCACCACTCTAGGTTTGACTAGAGAGTCTCATGTGGGGTTTAGGCAATAAAAGCACTTTGGTTAAAGTAAGAGAAAGATGGTGGTTTTCTTTAAAATTTAAATGAACATTCGGTGTGTGTGTGTGTGTGTGTGTGTGTGTGTGTTTAGTGTTAAATTTTCTCTCTCTTATTGAGCCGGACCATAATCTTTCCCGAACCTTAACCAAGGGCTGTGAGAGCCTACACACAGCTTTCTCCTTGGTTTGTCACTGGTAAAATAGTTAATGGTGCTCTCTGGAGTCTTCGCAGAAAAAAAAAACAATTAAACATATCATGTCTTCTTCAGACCACATTAGGTTATAGCTAAATCTGCAGGATGTGAATTGTATGCAGTGCACCCTGGTGCTCATTCACATTACAGTAGCTAGCAATCTGGACTAAACTTCTACATTTGTTATCACCAGCGACAAAATCTACATAGTTTAAAACCCACTGTTTTCTTAGTGGAGTTCTTTTACTTTTATACTTTAAGTAAAAATTAGACGTTGAACTGTTCACAGATTGCAGCAGGTACTAAAGCAGCTTCGAAACATGCAGCTGAAAAGAACAGTGAGTGATTTGTATGTACAGTCATGAGTCATGTGGGTGACAATTTGGAGAGATGTATTCAAATTGAACGCGGTTGTGGATTTGTATGTTAATGAGTTGCTAGGAACTGATCATGGAGAAGCATAAAAGGTTTGGTCATTATAATAGATTAAAGGTTTTGGAATCTGTGTGCGTTTGTGTTAAGTTTCTCCACCACAGAGGTTTTTGCACACCATCAGGCGGTGCTGACCTCCTGTCAGAAAGGAGAGCTGTGATAGTTGTGTGTGCACGCTCTCCAGTGTTTGTCACACATTGACATTAGATGCATCCGTGTGCACTTGTAGTAACCTGGGGATGAAAAATCTTTATGCAAATATGTAGATAAGCTACTAGTCGGTCTTAGTCACACACTCCCTCCCGTCAAAATAATCTTCTGATTGTTCTTGTAACTTTCACACTGCTCACATGTGACTACTGTAATTGTTGTCTGATTCACAGTTTTTCACCCAAGTTTATTTCTGCCTTAAAGACACTGGGAAATGCTATCTTCTTCTTTCAGCTTCTCCCTTTAGGGGTCACCACATGGGTCATCTGCCTACATCTCACCCTACCCTTAGCATCCTGCTGTGTCACACCTATCGTCTGCTATTAATGTTATTTTCAGTCATGAATTTGCTTCGTCCAGTCCAGTCCCACTTTACAACTGTGAGGTCTATATTTAGACCTAAGAGGAAAATTATATCTTATTAAATTTACCAGTGTTTGATGCCTACATAAAAATACACTGCTGAGCTGTTAACCGTATGTGTGATGATTGTGTAGGCTAGTTTATTAGTGAACTTCATGTAACAGGTTGAACTAGCAACAGACTAAAAGAACTGTCGAGGACAGTGAAAATCAGAAGTGACATCAGGCGGCGTGAACAGTGATGCCTTCTGCTGTACGTACTGAGCTGCCTTTGAGCAGTGATCCAACCTCTAAGATTAGGACAAAAGAGTAAATGAACTGCGTGCTCAGTTACTACGAAGAAATCCTTGAATTGAATCAGTTTTCACTCCACCTTTAAGTGCAGCTTTTCAGTTCAACTCTTTTGATTTCCTACATGATTGAACAGCACATCTGACAAACTTTAAGTGGATTTGGAAACGCTTTCTAGCTCATAGCTCGTAGTTGAAACTCCAGTGACAGTGTTACACTGGTTTTCTCTCCATTCAGAAAGGATGTCTGATGTTGACTTAACTCTCTACACCTTGAATCAAAGACAACCCCCACTTTTTCAAACCTAATTTCCAGAAAAAAAAAAATCTTGTATTCAGGTCAGTGTGGTAAAATCAATTGAAACTGCCAAACTCAATCAGTGAGTAATTATTCATTTACTTAAGTCACAGATTAATATGAGACAACAGCAGGTTAATTAATGATATTACAGAGAAAGAGAGAGATAGAAAGATAGATCACACTCCTGTCTTCCGGTGCTCCGCTCATTAGTTTCCATGGTAACAGAGTATTGCTGAGCAGGTCGTCAGGCTGCCCACTCAGGCCACACAGCTCTCAAACCCATACAGTACAAGACACACTTAGTTATACGCACACTTATTCTCTCATAGATGCACTCAAACACCGACACGCACACAGGAATGTGTTGCCAGTTGCACAACTTTTAATGACACAGATGCATATAGAGAAATTAGATGTATACAACTGTGTCATTAATGTAAGTGTCACAGTATACACGTAAACGTGTATGTGTGTATGTATGAATATATGAGCTGCACTCACACATTTGATGATGTTTTAATGTGTCGAGGTTTCTTATTGTTAGTAGGCTCTCCATCTTCTTACATTTTGTGGGAGGCTTTGTGTCTTTCTTTCGTTTGGCTCAGTGCTGATACAGAAGGCCTCTTTTTTACCTCTTTGAGAATAGGAAGGTCAGTGATCAGATGCTTGCAGACAGGGGGCCTCAGCCACACACACATGCACACGGTAACAGAGTGTTGCACAGTGTTTTCCTGTTAATTTGTTCTTCAGAAGAATACAAACACATGCACATGCATGCACAAAACATGTACAGAAATGATGTGTATGGAGTAGCTAGCCCACTCAGAACGCTGCAGAGGCAAAGACAGAAACAGAAATACCAAAGTAGGTTAGAGCAAAGCATTCTGGGATAGCAGGATACCCCCTGGGCTTCTGCAAGAGGCTCTCTTTCTCTTTTCTCCTTCTCGCTGCTTCTGACTGTTTTCTTTGTTTTACACTTTTTTGTCTGGATCTGTTTTGTGTTCCTTGTCCTCACTGATTGTGTCTATTTGTCTATCTTTGCTTTTTAGCCTGTTTTTCTTCTAGATGAATTTAAATGTGCTTGAATACCTGTGTGCACAAGACAGATAAAGTAGAACAAAATGGTAACTCCTCACAGATTCCATCTAAAGACTTGATTCAGTGATTAAGTTTTATTTCTTAATTTGTCCCAGATCTTTTGATCTGTTAAATCTTTATTACCCTGTAGTGTGACAGATTATTTTGCTCTGTCAGAATCACATTAATGTGGCTGTTAAAGTGTTTTGTTCCACTTTCTGCCACTACGCGGAGTCAAGGCAAATGGAAACTTCAGCTACTGTATAACTGCAAGGTGCTTGTTTAAAACTAGTAGTGGAGTATTTAAGAGACTACACTGTGCAACTGAACACCAAGCATTACCTCTAAATGTAAGGTCAGAACTTTTTTCAGCAATTTTGTCAAAGGTTAAAGCAAATTAACAAATGAGATTTTAGTTTTATTGCATTTTAGAATTTTCGTGCATTTAATTCTGAGTTTACAGATTACTCACTCACTTTCCAACTCCCCATATGGTTGGAAAGTACTTAGGCTCCTTCACCTTTTGCACACTTCATTGTGTTGGAGACTCAATGAAAAAAGATAAAATTTTATCATTTTAATTTTGTCCTTCAGTCTACACTCTGAGATGTTGGATGAATAAAACTCACCATGAGTTTACATTACATTCCTATGATGGCGTTATTTACAGTATATTTTATATAATGTTTAAAATGCCTAATGTAAACCATATCCAATCTTTGTGAACATAAGACCATCTTCAAATCCCTCTTTACATGCCCAGTTTCCAAAAAATATTTCCAGTACCTTTGTTGTTGTTTCAGGAAGTACATCACATTAATCTGTCTTTTAGAGCACAGAAAAAGTTTGAATCCAGTTATACGAATGATCAAACAATAGCTGAAAAATGTTTGAATTGCAGTGTAGAGAGAAATGTGCGAAGGCCTTTTTGAAACTGACTGAACAAGGTTGTACATCACATAATCAGCTTTTCAGATTCTGTATGTGCCAATTGAAAAGATGCAGTTTATTCCCGGTAACGCGGTTCAGAAACAAACAGCAAGTTAATTAACTTTTGCAGCTTTTTGTAACCCTGTCATAAACATCTAATCATTCATTGTTTCACATTTTCAGTTAGTTTTTCTTCTTTTTTTCCTCACTGATTCCATTCATCCTCTTCCTCTTCTCCTGTCTTTGTTTGGTCAGCAGATTATAGGGAAGAAGAGATGAAAACAAAGTGACAGACAGAAAGGAAAGACGGATCGACTAGAGGGAGGGAAAACTCGCTGGCTGGCAGATCTGATATAAAATCTAGTTGAGTAGTTGAAGAGTTGCTGGCTTGATCCCCAGCGCCTCGCTGTGCCCACTACAATGTTTTTGAATCACAATGAAAATCCTGTGGGACGTTTCTTTTTCTCTTTGACAGGGCTAGTCTAAATATTAACAGGTTTTATTGGTTTAAGCCATTAATAAACAACACTCCCCTTTCCTTCCTGGCTGTTATTTCACAAATGTCGCTCTTATTTTTAAATATAATTAATAAACTGATGACGACACGAGTTACCTAAATGAGTGAAGACACCACAACATCCAACTCCAAGGCACCTTTATGCACCTTACAACATGCAGTACTGTACAGTGTAAATCTATTTTTAGTCGAACAAACCATTCATCCAGATGAGTGATCCGACAATGAAAGAGGAGAGCGGGAGGTGGAGGAGCTGAGGAGAGAAGGCAAAAGGAATTAAAGGTAAAGACTAGAAAGGGGCCAAGGAGAGGAAAGTAAGTTGCGTGATAAAGACAGGAAATAAAAGTCAAAAGGGGAAGAAAAGAAATGGTAATGGAGAGAGTATAAGTGAGGAAAAGAGGAGAGAAACAGGGAAGACAGAGGAGGAAATGACAGAAGAGGAGAGGAGGAATCACAAGGAGTGTGGGACCATT
>JAUBNQ010000020.1:20790653-20809732 GCA_032353495.1 Ctenopoma kingsleyae
ATATCTAAACTATGAGATTTCTTTTACTAACTCTTTCAAGCAAATGAACAATTAGCTTTTGCTCATTAAAAAAACTTTTCTAATATGCACTGTTAGTATTTGAACAATGTATTTGTAATAATAGCAATAAATGATGGTATAATGGTAACTCAGGTCTGACCATTTTCTAAGACACGTGTATGCATAATGCGGACAAAGGGTTTATTTACTTCATTAATGAATGAATGTGATCAATGGAAACCTCTCAGGAATACTAAACGGATTTGTCTTTGTTTGCAGTCCAAGGCTCTGATTCCACTGCAGACAGAAGCCCACCCAGAAACCAAACAGAAAGTTTTGACCAACTACATGTTTCCTCAGCAACCGCGACATGATGAGGGTACAAACTGTTTGTGTGTGTGTGATTCAGCATGTGTACATTCAGGTGTATTTAAGGTCACAGAATGTTGTTTGTTTTATTACACTTTTTTTTACAATATTAGCTTTTTTACTTTGCATTATATAAGATAACGTGTTATGTGTTTGCGTTTGTGGGTATTTTAACCCTGTCCTTTATGTTTTTACGTGTTGTTGCGTGTATGTTTGTGTGTAGACTACCAGTCGGACAGCGACAGCTTTAATCCTACTCTGTGGGAGGAGCAGAGACAGCAGAGGATGACTGTGGCCTTTGACTTTGAGGACAAGAAAGAAGAGGAGGACAACTCTGGGAAGGTCAAGGTCAGCTCTATCTAGTATCTGTTGTTCTGTCTGTGTCTGTCTTTACAGTTGTTGAGTCATAGAAGGTAAATTTTGCAATTATTGCATTAGATTAGCACAACTTTCCAACTTCGACCATTAGTACAAATAGTGAGCAGCTGTTAAAAACATATAGCAACTCAGGCAGCAAATCTGAATCAATTCACTTTCATATTCTGGTTCTGTCATGGATAAACTTTGTGCCTGTTTATCCATGATGAAGTATTCTAAATATGCTGAGAATTCACACCTCTGACAACACGGATCCTGTAGCAGAGTATTTAGAGTAGCTGACATACAAAGGTGAAAACATTATTCATAATCAACTTAATATCTGATCAAACATATTTCTGTATATCTGTGTTTCATTTTGTTTTTGTTATTTGTTACTTTAACCGCTGTACTGTGTAACCTCAAGGTTCAGTCATTTTTTAAAGTGCACTTTCTAACATGAATTTAACATTAAAAATATTGTTTGAAATAACATTTTATTTACACAGCTATAACATCTTGAGATGGTTGACACACATATTTGTTGTATTCCTTTGAAGTTCTTACTTAGCGTGTCTCCCTTTTGGTCCCTTCTGTGCATGTCTGCACTTATCTACTGTATGAAGTAATTTCCCTCCTTATATGTAGGTGGAAATTAACTTAAAACGATACCCAACACCCTACCCTGAAGACCTGAAGAACATGGTCAAGTCAGTGCAAAGCCTTGTGGGTAAAAGCGTACACACCGGACACGGGCACCAGCACCAGCACCAGCACCAGCACCAGCACCAGCTGAGCACAGGCACTGCCACCTCGGCAGGAACCAACATGGAACACACACACCTCAGCACAGAACCGTATGAACCACCGTGGCCGCTGCCTCCAAAAGAGGTAGGATACACATACACAAAAAACTGAACATCGAGAACATTAAGGACAATTGTAGAACAGTTGGTTAAGCAGTTATCTACAAACCCCAAAGTTGGTGACTCAATTCCTGGTCCCCCCAATTCCTGGCAACACGTTACATGTTAAGATACTGAAACACCATAGCAGCGCCATCATCTGTGTGGAGCTAGCTAACAACAGTTTCCTTCAATACATATATTAGTATTAGTATTAGTATTATGTACTTTTGATGTATTTTGTCTGCTCATTTGATGCAAATGCCAATACACGAGTCAAAATTGACTTTATTTGTACATTTTCTAGGTGACAGACAGAGAGATGCAGGACTTCTCTCAGACACAGCTAATGGATCAGGGATCAATGCATAACTCCGGCATTGACATTCCCAAGAGGAAGGACAAAGAGGATCTGACGGAGAGCTCTGAGGTTTGTGTCACAGTGCACTCTACAGACACAGAGATACAGAGTAAGGGGGTGTGTGTCCTCTGTTTCTGTGGAACAGAAAAATTTAAAAGGTTTCAATAATATAAGTAAGATTTAAAAACATTAGAGGGTAAAAATACTCTCTGTTTGTACAATCAAATTCAGGTTTAGTAGATATTCTACATTTCTGTTTTCTATAGTTGTCATGGTAATAGTTACTTAGATATACAGTATACTATACCTAACCATATACAGTAAAACACAATTATTTTTCCATTAGTTTCACAGGCCTGAATCTTTAACTAGGTGATTCCAACTATTGTCACCATCAGCTTGTTTTTAGTTCTCAGCTGTTTGACATCTTACCCCGCTGTGCTGTAGCTGCCTATAGTGCAAACTGTCACCTTTCCTCAGGACTCGATGGGCGGTTCTCCCAATGACATCCGTATTTCTGACATGAGGCCCACCCTGGTGGAGCCACCGATGTACAAACCAAAGGTGGTGCTGCTGGGCAAGGACAAGAAAGGTATAGTGCTAAACCTGTACAGTTACACGGAGACAAACAGAGACACAAAGAGGCTCGCACTCACTCACATAGACACATGACTGCACACATAATGTACCACAGTAATTTAATGTGGTCTAAGTGCTGTAGGGCATGTTGTAATTTGGTCCATTAATTAGTCATGGTGGCAAGCGAATTATTTCAGCACATAACAAGGAGAGGTGGGGAATACCATAAACCTCAACAGTAAATCTACATGTGTTCAGTTCAGTTATGTTTTCCTTATTTTCGACCACAATTCCCAGTTGATTCTGAGGTAAATCATAGTAAGTGAACTTAAAGTGATGAGACTTAATAAAGAACTTCGACTCATGAACCTCCTGGTTTGATTATTATTGATTATTGTTAGTTAGTTTATTTCATACCAGACAGCAGAGGTCCACATCAAAAACCAGACAAAACAAAAATAAGTAAAAAAAAATACAGCTATACAAACCACATTAAAAATATAACATACAGGCATCTTTTCCAATATTTCCAGTAACAAGAGGAATAGCATGCATCACTTACTGAGGGCTCAGTTAAGACTTTAATAATTACATTTTGTGACTCCATTAATCTACATATACATTTATAGATAAGATTTCTCAATACAGCATAAAAAGTAGGAACATAATTGGTCACAAACATATGACTTGCACTTAGTCCATCATAGGGAGCTTAAACAGTATTCTAAATGCATCATCTTATGCCACCTGCAGCCGTTTCATTTTTGCTTTGCTATACCTACACCACAAATGGGCTGTATACAATGGAGTGCAGTATGCTTTGAAAAGAGCTATTTTTACATCATCTGTTCACATAAACTTTTTTTCATATATTACTATTGGTATTTACAAAAAAATAGATTTTTTAATACGCTGTCAATGAGAGATCAACAACATACGAAAACACATGCAAAAAGACTTTCTGCATGTGTTCTTGGTTTTGATGCTGCTTTCTTTCCCAGCCTCCCTTCTAATAGAGGCTCTTGCTTTCAGTGGCACAAGTTAGTTAAAGAAAATTCTTATAAAAAGTCATGCTTTATAACCAGGCCATGTCTTGCGTCATTCGATATTGTCCAAACATATAATGAGAGCACTGCAGTAATCTGGGTTAAAAGACAGATGACAAGAATAAGAAAGTCACATAATTCCTTCACCACATCTCTTCATTGCCTGAAAGTCTTCTCTGATTTTCTTCTAGCTCACATGGCCTTTTTAAAGTTCACAGTTGTAAGTAGGGATTTAGAAACATTAATCTACCCTGGAAAGATTCTGTATCTTTAAATCTTAAAGATTAAAAGTTAAACATCACAAGCTGTGTTGGTGTCCACACGAGGATCTTTTCGTAGCTCTGCCATGAATACATTCATAACCAATTGTCCTCTAACCTACTAGCAAGTATCAGAGAGAAATGTCAAACATTTCTTTGGCTGCACTGAAGGAATAAAAGTGGTATTTATTTTATTCTATAAAGTGTAAAAAGTGGGATAAACAAATCAAAATTTCCCATACCTCTAAAACATACAGTACGCGAATGTTATTTTAGTAAAGTTTCCAGAAAGGTTACTCTTTCCTCAAATTTGCAGCCCCATCTCTTGAAGATGATGTACAGTACCTGTGCAACTAAACTGTGGGCGATGGCACAGTTGGTAGAGATAACATGCATGGCCAATGGCAGGGTTGGTTTGTTGCAGAGATGACATTTAAATACAAAATCTACTACATGCTGAGTGTCTGGGATGAAATAGTAGCTTTTTTCTCATCAAAAGAGAAATTAGTCTGTTAATTGTAAACTTTGGTGGCCACATTGCATGACCAGCAAAGACTGTGTTGAACCTGAGCTTATCCTTAGTTCACTTCCAGTTAAAGTGAAACCTCTTGAGATTGAGATAAACATCTGATGGAAGAAATAAAAACCACAGGAATAAAATACAGAAAAGACACACCGGTAAAAGGGGGGTTATCAGAAAGAAGAGGATGTGACATTTTGACTGAACAGAACTGTCTGTCTTTCTTTGTGTCTGTGTGTACAGAGTCTACAGACGACGAGGTGGATAAGCTCCACTGTATGAACCACAGCGGCTCCTCAGCCACCTACTCTGACTATTCCCCATCGCAGGGCTCCTCAGGCTCCTCCAACCCACCCGCCAACACACACTCACACACACACTCTCATGCACACCCACACGCTCCTGCTCTTCAGGCTCCCGGCAAGGACCAGGTCCCTCAGACACACTGGACCAACAGGTACACGCATACACACACACACACACACACACACCTGCTTCATGTTTGGTTTCATTACCACCCCTCCCTCTGACTATCCATCACCTCTTCTTATCTTTCAGTTCCAACCTTCCTTCTTTTCCATCTATCATCCACCTATCTATTTGCTCCATCCATCCTTGTCTTCCTCCACCATTCAGTGTCTATCTCATCTCTCTCCTAGCTCAGTCAAGGTCATTGACTCATTAGGATGCTGCAGACTTATGTACAAGGTTCTGTCTTAGTTCTTTTCTCTTGTGCTTCAAAGCTGTCCAGTCCAGGCTCCTGTGACAGCACTGTCAGCAGGGTTTTTAAACACAAATACATAAAAAGAAACAAGTAATTGGTTCTTCTACTGAAATTATGCCCTGATTCTAATGCACTTATGATAGATTTCGACAGATTTGGCATGGATATGGTGTTTTGAAGCCTTTTTGTGTTCAACAAACATCTCAACTTAGACAACCTGCCATATTTATATCATTTTCAGGACATTCTTCAGTGGTACTGAAGATTGCAGCTTGATGCCATTGTTACATAAATATATGTTTTTGATAATCATATGTATTATTTTGTTTTCCTTGTAACTGCACTATCTGCTGTCATATAGTTCTAAACCATCATTACTATACATCATATACAGTACATTGATTATGGGAAAACTGCAATAAGATAATTACTTTTCAAATTAATATGTCTACCTCTAATTTTCATCGTTGTTGCAAGCTGTTTTAATGACATCTTTTCAAGGGTAATTGAAACATATCAGTATCCCAGAACTGCTGAAATTCATTATTCATCATGTTACTTGTTTCTACTATTTTACAACCTTGAAAATTGAAACAGTTATTGTCATCATTAAAGAGCAAACTTGAAAGAAAGTACTGGAATCTGGCAGACGACTGGATATAATGATTGCACCTCAATGATTTTTTTTTTTTTTTACAGCATGATATCCAAAAAAAAAGAAAAAAAAGATTTGGTATAGACAAAGGAAACCTTGTCTCATGTTGAAACTAATTTTTTGTCCTCACTGTTCCCATGTGTCTCCTCATTATTAGGAGCACCTGCAGGTTGAAAGCTTGTTTTGGTATTTTTTTGACATTAAAATTGTTATTTCACAGGTCCTGAGGTGATGTACAGATCACAATCTGCATAGGTCCCTTTCACTGCGTACTTGTGGAACATGTGGTATTTGCAAAGAAATACAAAGTGGCTGTGAAGGAGCTTGAAGGCATTCATATTTTCTGTTTAAGGTTGCTCTCAGAAATGTTAATTACAACAAGCATGGTTGTTGGCCAAGTTGGTGTTTCAGAGAATATGAGAGAAAGTTTTGCTGTGCCCACTGGCTCTGATTAAATACGGCTTGTACTATTGCATCTCCATATAATTCACTTCATTTGTTATTTTCCAGAATAATTAATGTTTATTATTTTTTATGTTTGTAGACTGGCCCAGTCCTTCCCCAAACCCATCGACTCCAAGCCCCTGCTATCTCAAAGAGAAACCCCTCCATCCGGAACTCTACAGCAACGTGGAGATCGACGCCCCCTGAGCGAGCCTTTTGATTGGGCTGAGGCGCCTCATTATGACAACACGTGTTTTGATGCTGAGGAGTCTCCTTTGGATCCTTCATCTACTACGAGTCAAGGAAATCCTCCGCTGGGGTCCAAACCTCGCAGCCAGTCGACGCATGGGCGCCGCCCACTCCTCAGGCAAGAGCGAATCGTAGGAGTTCCTCTGGAACTGGACACCCAGACGCTCCCCTTCCACAGCAATCAACGTTCCACCCCAGACAATGACCCACAGTCCTCTGGAGCACCACCAAATCCTTGGCAGAATTGGACCCGGACTCCTAGCCCACTAGAAGACAGAACTGCTTTTCCCTCTAAGCTGGACCTCACACCCACCTCCAGCCCCAACCCTGACCGCAAGGAGATGGACTCGAGGTAAGTAAATGGATCTCTGTGATGTGTTGAAGCTCTTTATATTGAAGACTTTATGCTGATATTCATTTGAACTAAACATTACTGCAGCATTTGTACCTGCTCAAAGTGCAGTCTTCTGACTCTTCATTTGATCAGGCTCATTTACTGTATAGTACAGTATATACTATAACTAAGGGCCAATATAACAGTGCTTGACCATTCCCTGTTTTTTGCTCTAAGAATGGAACAAGGAGCCGGGCCTTTGCCCGGCAGCTGGACATATCACAACAATCAGGGAGAGCAGAACAGGAAGGATCAACTCACTGTCAGTGGGGGCAACAAGGTGACCGTGGTGATGAGTAAAAGTTCGGAACGACTGTCCCCGATGATGAAAGAGACACGGTCCAAGTTTAAGAAGTCACAGAGCATTGATGAGATTGACATTGGCTCCTACAAAGTCTACAGGTAGGTTTAGATAATCAAATATCATGTCAGTGCTGAACGTCAAGTGATCGCAAAGTTGTTGCAAGCTCATTTTCCTCGCTCTCCTTTCTCTCCACAGTATTCCGATGGACAGTTACAGTTCGTCCATTGAGCAACAGACCAGTTTGGACCGTCCAGAGCTGCCTGGTTCTATGGAGCAGACCAGCATGTCTCGGTCACAGTCTGCCCCCATGTTAGATGATGAACTGATCTTCCCAGGACATGGAGGCAGCAACCAGAACCAGCCAGGACAGAACCATAAACCTGCCATCCCTCAGAAAGCCTACCACTTTGACCATAACTACAATCCCCAGGTAACCAGTTCTAGACTTTCCTAATGCAGAGATTTGGGTAGCAATATAGTTGCTGATATATTTATTAAACCTTTCTTTTAAACTAAAAAGTGTATTAAGTGTATGTGTGTGTATGTTATCCTGTATTAGAATAATTGTAATGATGTATAATTCTATCTATGTATATGTACAATTTACAAAAGCTTTTCATGGACTGACTCGTAACCATTCTCACCAATCAGGTGACCATGGATCGTCGGGTCCCCCCACCCTTCCCCAACACACCAGATTATGTCAACCAATCATCAAAGGCCTTGGAGTACCTCAGTCAAACAGGGAAGACATTACCCAAGGAGTTGGTGAGCCCTCGGTATCGTGCATACCCACCACTAGAGATGTTTTCTTTCCCCCAGTCGCCAATTAGTCAGGACGGTCCACCAAGCCAGCAGCCAGTCCCATCACAGAGGTCCAGGCCAGGGTTTTTGAGGAGAGCAGATTCACTGGTGAGCTCCACGGAGTTGGCTTTGTTTCGCAGAGTCCATGAAGCCCAGCAGGAGGCGCTGCAGGAATCTCAGTACAGACAACAGGTACAGGCTAGTATATGTATGTTATCTGCCTGTGTTAGTCCGCCTATTGAAAAGAATAAATGATATAGAAACACTGATTAAAACTGTGACCGCAACCTCACGGCCTGTTATACTCGACTGTAATTGCTAAGCATGAGACAATCTGCAGCACTTTTGATGTCTTGAAGGTGGAGTGTGTTAGGTTTAGTGGCACCCAAACTAAAACAGTAATTATTGGTTCTTGAAAGACAGTTTTAAGCTGATGTCTTTTCTGAGGAAGCTATTTCCCTGTCACACAATTCATTGAAATCTGCTTACATTTTATTATTATTCTTTTATTTTTTTTAAACTAAATTTGATTGGTTTCCTGAAAGCTAATGATTACATTAAGACACAACATTTCTTGAGTAACGGTGTAGTAACTGACTTTTCAGGATTCATAGATTATTTAATGGTTAAAGGAAGCAGTGCACAAAGACCTTTATTTCATATGTCTAATAGAATAATGTTAATGCACCTATTTTCATTTCACCCATTTTATCTCACACTATCTATTTCGTGTTCGTAGCAATACCACAAACTAGTTTTTATGGCGGATTTTTGAAAATCTGTGGTCTCTTAAATCTCTATTGTCACCCTCAGATGGACCCCCCTCTTTATGGTCGGGCTCTTGCCTACTCCGCTCCCATGGATCACTCTGCTCTTACCAACATGGTTGACAGCCAGAGCCAGATGCTGCACAACAAGAGAAATGGTCGCTATGATGATGACTATCCCACCTACCAGGAGCAGAAGAAGCCCATGATTGGTTATCCAACCAAGAGCCTGACTCAGCGCCGACCCCTGTCCGCCCGGAGTTACAGTACTGAGACCTATGGAGCATCTCAGGTAGATTGACTATCATCAAACATAGCTGCTGCTGTAAGATGTTTGAGTTTTATGTACTCTTTACTTTCTACTAATGTGTCTATACTACCAGTACTCCCGCAGGCAATATAGTGTTACTTACTTAGACTCAGTTTTATTTTTGCTTCACAGTATGAGTCTAAATGCATTTAGAACAATGTATAAGTGAGATTCCAAAAAAAGAGATGATTGAGTGAGGTAAGGTCAATGTCTTATTGGTCATACAAATAAATTATGAGTACAGTACAGTAGAATTACAGTATATGTACAGTATATGACTGAATAATATTTTTGTCTTTCCATTTTCCACCTGTTATTTGGGCTTTCTTCTTTCTTTATAGCAGCAGGCCAAGCAGAGTAGAGCAGGTGTCCTTTACTTCTGACATATCCCAGATCCCATGGCAATCCCAAGTCCCTAAATTTACTTTTCAGGATGTTCTGAGTTTGGCCCAAGTCATACTTTCCTAAAATAGTAACAAGGAGGTGGCCAGCGGCATAACGATTACGTGTGCAGGGCACCTAATCTGGATTTCAAGATGAAGGAGTAGTGCACAGGAAGGAAATTAAATCTGATAACCTTTCAATGACAATCTGCAACACTTTAGTGCTGATTAGTAGGAGTTAGCATGCTAGCATGCAAAACAAACCTGATTAAGATGCCAAACACTAAAACTACCAATCATTTGCTATTGTTAATGCACACAGGTAAAGTGCCACTGTATGTGGAAGCAAAGCCTGCAGAATCTGCAAACAAGGCTGATGAGAGTGACTAATTAAAACATTAGGGTTGCGAGCCATAAAAGCACAAGAATTAGCAGTAACGCTCCATGGAGTTTATAGAAACTACAAATTTGTTGCTTATTCTGTGTGGGTTAGTCACTACGAGTGAGCCTTTTTACATACGCCGTCATTTTGTCCATTGTTAATATAAAAATATAATTTGTGCATCTTTAAATTAATAGCTACCCTCTATCAAGTCTAACATCATTGTTTTATAACCCATTGTCCTCAGGCCCGACCAGTGTCGGCTCGTCCCACCATGGCTGCCCTGCTAGAGAAGATGCCCCCGGACTACGTGCTGGCACCGTGCCCTGAGAAGCCACCTGACGACACCATCAAAGTAAGACCCGTCATACCACAGAAACCTGAAGACATCACCTCCAAGATGCCTGCCGATTGGAGGCAACAACTACTCAGGCACATAGAGGCCAAACGATTGGACAGGGTATGTTAAAGCAAAGCAAACACAATGAGGAGGGAGATGCACACACTCACACACACTTAGAGTATTCAGAAGCCCTCTCTGTATGTATTTGTGTAAGTCTGTGTTGTAAGGTTGACCAGATTTGTGTCCAGCTGCATGTTTCCACTCCACACTGTCGCTCTGTTAACCTGACCTCCTGCACACTCACTACTGTGGATATGTGCTGAAGATGTGCCGAACATCAGATGTCCTGAAATATACTGCAGCTAAATCTGCATTGAGACACGTAAGCTGAGTTGACGTTGTCATTTGGAAGAGCTGTGGTAAAATGAAACATTGAAACGCCACATATAGAAGTTTAACATGCCCTAATGAAATTTTGGGAATGGACTTAGTATCTGTTTATGTTCCCACATGCTACTGCATAATTAAGTAGAAAACTCATATGGTAATCCTGGAATAAAATGATCCGCCAGTTGTTGCTTGTATGACATGTTTCGTGTGTACTGACCGATCACTAGCTAACATTCCTCTATGCTTTCAGCAACTCTGCACTATTTTTGTTGTTGTTGTTGTTTTATCAGTGTTATCATTGTTGTTTATTTGTCTGTGGAGCTCACAGTGTGTTGTCACCAAGCTGCAGCCCGCTGTGCTGGCTCCGCCCCACCCTTCCACAACACATTCACCCATGTCATGTGATGTTGTCTTCTCCAATCAGAGTGGTGTCCTAAAGCACAACACGCTCACGCTGGGCATGCTCTGTCAGGGCGGGGGTCACGGCCAGGGGCGCAGCAGCACTTTGAACTTTAACCTTTACAATAACACTAAGTATGAGCCCCCTGCTGGCCGCTGGCTGCCACTACCTCCTCCTCCGTCTGCTAACGCTGTGAGTATCCATATGAGAACAATGAACCCCTGGTACTGCTATTTTTACTGCACACATAGGTAGTTCTAGAGAATAGCTGCCACTGCCTCTTCATCCAACTACCATTAGCTATTCAATGTGTGCCATTATTGCAATTATAATTTAGATTGCTGTAACTATCTTGTCTACCTGGGTATAAAATGCCGTAATATTGGTCTTCAAAGCTCTCGAGTCTTTCTCAACATGACGGAAAGCCACTTAGAAGTGTCAAAATCAAGTTACCAAAACAACAAAGAGTGAACTAGCTCAACAAAGGCTTTGCATCATAAAGTACTTCTGTGTTATGTCAGTATACAGGCGTACATATCTTTGGTGTGTGAGCTGTTGGGCATTGCATGTCTGCACCACATTTAACCATTTTAGGACCTGCTGTGGGGCTTGATTATTGTTATTATTGTATATAGTATATTATGTATATACAGTTAGGTCCAGAAATAATAGAACAATATGTTTTTGGCATTTGGCCTCTATATACCATCACATTAGGACCAATGAGGGGTTTATGCAAGAGAAAGAGTCCATCGTTTGCCTGTCAATGGAACTGTGTCACTGGTGGTTATTGATGACCTGACAGCTGATAAAAGTGGCAGGAAGGATTCTGAAGTGTATAGGGCTATACTCTCTGCTCAGATTCAGCCAAATGCTGCAAAACTGATAGAACAACGCTTCATATTACAGCTAGACAACAATACAAAGCATACAGCAACACAAGAGTTTCTGAAGGCAAAGAAATTTATTTTCTTCAAGTCATTAAGCAGAAGGGAGGAAACTCAGCATTTGCATGGTCATGTCCATGGGTTCCAGGCTTCAGGCAGTCATTGACTGCAAATGATATTTGCAAAGTATTAGAAGCAATCCTTATGTTTGTAATTATTATGTTTTATTCAATTATTTACTGTATGAGTCCTCAAAAATGGGGGTGTGTGTATGGCTGTAATTCCTGAATGGTTAATGGCACACTTGTAAAACCCCTTCAAGTAAATCTGAACATTTTGACATTGCTCACATCTTGAGTGTTTAATTTCTTATTCGTTGTGGTGGTCTACAAAATGGCCAAATGCCGAAAAGAAGGGAAAATGTTAGCAAGAAAAAACATATCAAGATATTGCTTAACGCTCACTCACACCCATCTGAATTGCAGACAGGGAAAAGGTTGATACACAAGTTACTTAGGTTAAATGTTTTTTAGTAATGCTCGTTTTAGTAATGGTTGTTTTCTCTGTCTCTGTGTCTTAGACTCCTTCTCAGCAGGGTGGCATGCTGGATAATGACCAGGAGGGGGTGTCAGGGGGTAACCAGTGGGCTCCCTACTCACTTGGTCGGAGGGATGTCCCACCTGATAACCTTATGAAGAAGGTAAGTGTTGTAGTCTGTTTAACGAACCATTTTATCTTAGTTTACGCGGCCTACTTGATATGGACTATCAACATCTTGTCACTTTAAATAATGTGAAAGTATCTGACTGTCTAAATGTAAATGACTGTTAATGATAACTTGCTGAAAATGTATGAAAATAGTCTGGTTGGTGGGAATCTGTGGGAGTGGGAACAAATGAATTAAAAAGCATTCCCAGTATCTGTTTCTCTGGTGTGGGTGTCAGTGAGCATTTTCAATGCCATGTCACTGGCTGCACCTTCCGCTGTCCACAGAGCGCCCACTCTCACAACCCTTCTCATCAATCACACAACACCATGATCGTCACTTCGTCTTCCTCCTCCTCTGCCACTACGCCTCATCGTGTGGTTGGGCAGCAGGGCTACGATGGGATGATGAACAAAGGGGGTCAGTACCAACCAGGAATGCCGCTTTCAGTGGTTCCTTCTGGAGGGCCGGGACAATACCAAGGCAACATGTCTCAAGGTAAATGGTCTTGAAAAAGAAAATGATTAGTCTGTGCTTGTACAGTTTTATTTAAGGGTTAGTTTTTATTTGAGTTCTAAAGTAGACAATTTAATTATTGGGGTTATAAGCACATATCCAGGTACTGTAGCATCTGTTTGATTAAATGTGTTCCAGTAACAGTGCAATAGTAAGTTGATGTGAAATTAAGTTAGGAAGTTGTATTTTACAGTGTTAAATGTTAGCAGTCTCTCTTTTTGTTTTTCTCATCCAGTCCTACCCAGTTCTGGTCAAGCTTACCCTAGTTCCGGCCTGCCCATGGCCCTGTCCCCATCTGGGAACCAGCCTCAGTACAACCCCCATACCTCCCACAGTTCCCATCAGCCCTCCCTTCCTGCCACCAACCCCCAGTACCATGGCAACCAGGGCATGGTCCATAGCAACCAGGTTGTCATGACCACCCACACCAACCCACGGCCTCAGAGCGCCCGTTGCCTGTTGCAGACTAAAGGCCAGAAGAGCACGGATGGTTTCCAGGAACAGGTATCTGTCTGGCCACAAACCACATCCGACGCTATCTTGGATGTCTATTTGAATCTGGGCTGCTCAAATGACAGCTAAATATATGGTAACTAGGTTAGAAAGGATATTAACTTTTGGGATATGGGTTCATTTAGTAACACTACAAATAAAGGTGAATGGTTTAATTTGCTAAATTTGTTCGTAAATGTAGGTTACTGTGAGTAAATTCAGTTTTCTTTCTTTCTTTCTGGCACAGAATACTTCCATGAGTTGTTTGACACCTCTACAAATTGCTGTGCTTGATGATGAAACAGTAAACTAATTTGGCAAGACAATAGATGCTAATGTTTCTATGCTACCACTAGCCGGACCAGATTCACTAGTAGCAGAAACATTTTTTACCATATCAGATACTTTGCATTTAGGTGGTCTCAGATTAGGACAATAAGCAGTGAAATAAAGGAGACAAAATATAATGTTATCCACTACTTGCAAGTGTAATTTTAGCAAGTTAACAGCAACAGATTTTGAAGAAACTAGTCTAGAAAAAGCCACGGAGGCGTAGTTCTAAATTTGAGATATTTCACAGATGGAGATCACTGCACCAGTTTAGGTAGGAACATGAAGTCATTCGCACCAGGCATACCAGCTGATCTTCCTGAGAGGTTTTGTTTTTCCCTTCCTAGTATGAGATGGCTTTCATTATGCTGAAGAAAGAAAAGACTCTGACAGGGATATTTGTGGCTCAGTTGTTTTTGCCTGAGAACTGAGGACCTCCAGTATGTCTGCCACAGCGTGTCACGCATCATATGAAAGTTTTCATCCACTGTTCATGTTCTCTAGTTACTCTCTCTGCTTGTGTTGATGTTGCGGTGTTTGTATTTTATGTTAAGTTGTCCTGCTTTCTTTTTTCTTCCTGTCTTCTTCTTCTCTTTTCCTCTCTCTCTCTCTAGTTGTGTGTGAGAATAGAGAAGAACCCTGGTCTTGGTTTCAGTATCTCTGGTGGCATCAGTGGCCAGGGGAACCCCTTCAAACCCTCTGACATGGTACGACCCGACCCAGCCTGCCAACCAATCACAGCATCCCCGGCTCTACCTCAGAGTTGCCATGGAAACTGCTGCTTGTTACCGCAGTGTTCCGTGTATCTGTCTGTCTGTCTGTCTGTGGGGCAGCAGTTGACGTGGTTAACTTTAAATCTGTCGGAGTCTGTGATTTTGTACTAAAACTGCTGGAAAATGACATTTGAACTTAGCTTTACGTATTTGACAGGGTAAATACATCCAAAGTGGGATGCACGTCACGTATATGTATACATACATACCCAGGACTCAGATCTGTGGTGTATTTGGAAATGTAATAAAACTAAACGTCCTAAAACACTTTAGTGTCAATAGACAGCATGAGAAAAGTCAGACATATCTGAGTTTGGCAAACTCTCTCATTAGCAAATTCCACTAGACCCCTTTTTGAAACTTGATGACACATTTATGCTTCTGCACATCATTAATATTGAATTTATATGTGATTAGTTTATCTTTATAACCTCTTTTTTTCTTACTGTGATGTAAGAAATGATAAACTTACATCAACAAACTAAGCTAAAACTAAATATTTAAATATTTTGATATAGATTTGTCCTCATGTTCACATGAAGCATTATTACAAGATATGTCAAAGTCTCGTATCATTTGACGGTTTCCGTCACTGTGTGCCTGTACATGGAGCCTGTTGGGGTTGCAGATCCCCCAGGTCTGCTGCACATGGCAGTCTGTCCTAGAAACATGCTGCTATAGACAGACTAAAAGAGCGAGGCTGCTTGCAGTGCTCTGACAGCTATTTTAGGCAGGCTCCTTAGTTCTGGGACACCGTGGGTGATTTTAGATGTTCAACACTTTGATCTAAGGATGAGAAGTATGACAGATTTTACTTACTGTTATTCAGATGTTGAGTAAGTGACGAGACAGCTGGTCTATTAATAGAAAATCTACAAGAGGAGTTCTTTAAACATTCAGTCTCTGTACATCCCATGTGACAAATGGTGAATTAGTCAAGCTGGGGGTGTGCAGTGATAATATAGAAACTGTCAATTCATCATTTAACTTTAGTTTTGAGTAGACAACTAGTGACTCAGTTGCTGACTCGTACAGTTACTTAATCATTCCCATCTCTACTTGTATTCATAACGCTTCCATCAGCTGCAGTTTGTTCATTATTGATGCCATGTTACACAGGAAGAAAATGGAGTCAATGCAGATGAGCACTTTCTTTGCTGAATTCTTTGTCAAGTAATTACATTATATATTTACATACAGTATAATATTAGCATCAGCAAGTCCAGATATAAACATACACTTCCTATGTATGTATAGATTAATTAATACCTTACAGTATTTCACTTTAGTCTAAAATATTCTGAATGACAAACTATGAATATCACTATTTTCTGGATACCTGCAATGACGTCCGTTAACATCAGCAATTATGTAAATATTCTAAGGTGAAATATGTGGTCATATGAATTGTATGCTTTGCTCATCTTAGCCCTCCACAGTCCTCCCACAGGCTCAACCATGGTCTCATGGTGGATATTTGACATCTGTCAAAGTTGGATTTAAAACCAACCTTCAATGTTGCAGTTAAATGTTGCCTTCATGTTTTATCAGTGGGAGCTGATTCATCACCAGTTTTAACTCAAACAAATGCAGATGTCACATATTTTGTTTAGTTTTTCACTAATTTATGTAAAGTCATTTTGCTTTGTCTAATCCTCTCTACATACTGTATATATTTGTGACTCTTCCAGTCAGGGTAGAGATCAGTGTCTTAGAGATAGGTTAATGACTCCATATTAGAATGTAATTCAGGGCAGATTATATTGAATTTACAAATGGACTGTGTGTGAAAACAGCTTTAGTGTTACATTATAGTTTTGAGCCTTGAAGTCTACATAAAGAATTTTGTTATGTGCAATGCATAATGACAATAAAGACTTGTTATTGTTGTTGTACTAGAGCCATGGCTGTTTCACAGCATGGTAGCTCACCCCTGTGGTCGGCTTGTTGCTTGCAGCCACTTTTAAATTTGTCTGGGCTAGAAGAGAATTTGTAGCCCTATGTAACATTTTAATTACTTTTTAAAAGGGGCTGCATACCGTTTATTAGACTATAGGGAAAAGTGGATTAATAAATTACCTCTTTTGTTCATTCAGAGTCAAACAGTACATCTTGTTTGTGCTGTTTTGACATTTTTAAGGTTAAGACAACTTTTTGTTAAAGTTTTATCTCTACATTATCTGAGCCTGTCTTTTAAAATACCTGGAGACAACATAAGTATTTCTCTACTAAAACAGTGCACATTTGTTTATTATTCTAATAACACTTATTCTGATAATCGTGGATTTGTCTGTTTCAAGGTTTAGATTACTTGACAATGTCGTAAATATTTGTAAAACCTTCCAGAATATATAATCAGATTTCTAAAAAGGCATCATAGTGATCTTCTAATTTTGACTGAGAGGCTAGACGTGACTCTAATCCTCTGGCTAATAAGTTTAATTTCTAACTTATTAGGATTCAGTGGGTTAAGACTGGGACTCGATTCTTTCTCGTGGCTCAGATTGAGGACAAAGGAGAGGAACATGGATTTTCAGTCAGATCTGGGTCATGAACATTTGAAAATCCAATTTTCCTGTTCCTGGTGTTGCGAAATATGTCACCTTTGCACACTGAGCTGCTGTTGATAACAGACACAATTATTAACTGTCATCTTTATGAGTGCAATGCAGCATATCTATCGTATTTCTAGGCTGCAAAAACCTCATCCACAGTATGATTCTACGATAAAAGTAGATTCTCACATTTCTGAAAAATTCTGAAATTGAAAATAGATGGTTTTTGCAGAGCAGCTTTTTGTGCAACAGCTTTATAGTATTGAAATATGTTGATTGTTGTTACTAATGCTACAAATTTCCTAACTGCTTACAAGCATATTTGTAATGTACAGTGAGCTCCATATGTGATTTGACAGGGAGAAGTTACTGTATTAAGTACACTGGCAGCATGTGATTGAACATGTAAAGTATTAAAACTACTCATATTAACTGCATTTAGTAGTGTTTATAAATTGCATTTATCTATCACCATTATTTGATTGTCTACATGTATGAGGCTCACTGTATTAATGCCAGTGTGACAGTGTGCAGTAACTTCACTAATACTTCTAACATATTCACTTCTTTAACATGCAGTGTATGTGTTTGTTCCTGTGTTCTCTCACAGACTGTAGTATGTAGGTGCCGCAGCACTGTCACTACTACATCGTACTGGTCTTGGTTAACTTTTTGGTGTGACTTTTTTATGGCACATTTATCTGTTACGGTCCCTAGTGTGTGTGTTCAACATGTGCACAACCTGTGGAAACATGTTGAGTCGATGCAGCTACATTGTCCTACGCTTTCTGTGTTCAAAAACATCTTTCAGCTCTCTGTGAAAAGATGTTGGTGTTTTTACAATCTCTGCCTTGCGTTATTGAGGGAAAATATGGGGGATGAAATTTCTTCTGGCCTGCCTGCTACCTACTTCTTTCCCTTAGTCAGAACCCATCCCACACCTATTCTTCTTCCCATATTCTTTATATATTTACTATTTTTCTCTCTTTCTAACCTCATGTCTACTCTATGGCAAGCCTTTAAGTGCATAAATAGCTGATAAACCATTTTGACATGTCTTTTTTGGGAGGAATGTACACTCATTGCTGTAAATTTTAAGATAGATACTAATAAGTAAAGTTAACTCAGGAATGTTTAATGAGTCACTGTGAAGTACTGGTAGTTTTATTGTCAACAGCATATCTGCATCACTTGCATGCCACCCCAAATTTAGAACAAAGAGAATGCTCTGATGAACTGGCCATATTTTTTGCAGAAATGTGATTTTTTTTTTTTTGAGTGGGGGTGGGTGGATAATAAGATGAGAATGAGAAAGGCAAAGATTCTAAACCATCGTGTCCCTGTGTTGTCCTAACTGTGTATCATTTTGACTTATAGGGTATCTTTGTTACTAGGGTACAGCATGACGGGCCCGCCGCCTCCGCCCTGCAGCCCGGAGACAAGATACTGCAGGTAACACCCTCTCACTCATCATCAAATGGGCCTGAAACAACTGCACCCTACCCTGTTTCCCTTCCTAAACCTTCCAAATGCCTCCCTTGTTTTATAAGCATGGAGGCAGAGCATTAAGCAGGACAAAATTCATGTATAGTTTCACCAGTGCAGTTACAGTAGCTTGTCATTTTCGTACACATGCTTTTCAACAGAAGCATACAGACACTGTTAACTACTCTAGTGAACATGTCTACTCACCCACTGTTGTTATCAGACTTTATAGTTAGGTTACACAAACGTGTACCTGCCTATATATTCTGCCTCTGTGTGTGTGTGTGTGTGTGCGTGCGTGCGTGCGTGTGTGTGCGTGCGTGTGTGTGTGTGTGTGTCTGTTGATCCAGAAACATGGCATGTCACCACACCCACTCTCTTTTATTCAT
>JAUBNQ010000020.1:20858674-20869175 GCA_032353495.1 Ctenopoma kingsleyae
TTTGTGTACATGTATATGCGAGAAAAGGAACACAGTAGATGAATGTGTGGATAAACTGAAATTATACGTATACTGTATAGTCGCTCAGTTGCTTGGTCGATCACTGACTTGTGCAAACTCATACACACAGACACACACACAGACACACACACAGTGCATTTAAGCAGGGAGTAGTGCAGTAGATTTGTGGCGCTTGTTGAGTGTGTGAGGTGTTGCGTCACCTTCTGTGTGTGGGATGAAGCTTGCATATCAGCTGTCTCCCACACACATACATTTTACACACACACACACACACACAGACACACTCTCTCCTCGCTCTCCAGCAGTCTCCTACCTCCAGCCTGTTCTCCGTCTATGCTGATATAATCAACATACTGTATATAGCTGACCAAGAGCAATCACTTAATGTGACTACTAACTAATGAGACTGAACACAATATAATGACAGCTCCATCTATCCTCCTGTAATTAGCATAGAATCGTTTGGTGCCTGTGAAGGGTTGACCTGTTCACCATTATCAAATTAAAACATGAATACAAATTATGTTTGGAAATGAATCAGAAATCTTTGTCTTACAGCAACGTTGTCTGCTAGTGTGATGTTACCAGGCAGAGTGATATTTGTACCTTTGTCATGCAGTCACACTTAAATGTGTTACATTAAATGACATGATTATTACTATATGAGGAGGATTTAATTGGAAAAGTTATTGATGCACAAAGAAAATGTGTCAGCAGCAAAGTTCATCCTGTGTAAGTGATGCTGTGCTGGGTACAGTTAGAAGATGACTACCAGGTGATGTGAGGGGTCTGACTCAACTGTAGTCAGTGAGCAGGTCAGTAATATAATGGGAAGCCAAACCATTAAGTGCTTCATATACCAGCAACAGAATTACAAAGTTCATTTTGTGTTCTACTAGAAGACATTTAAAATACTGGAGCGATATGTTCATATGTGCATGAATATAGCTGCAGCCTTAGGATTGCTGCGCTGTTGTGTTTTCGTTGTAGGTCATTCAGCGTGTTTCTTGATTAAAATTAAAGTTTAATGGACTGTGTCCTTCCTGTGTGGTATCATGTGACACAAATAAGTGCAGCAACAAGGAAGTGGTACAACAGGAAAGGCTTATAACAGACTAGCCTGGACAAGTTTTAACAAGACATCAGGTCAATCTAATATTTAATATTAATACAAAACAAAAAGTGTATTGTATTTTTGGGTTAAGTGTGTGTGTTCATGAAGACTGTGCTGGTCACTGGAGTTCAGGCTGATGTCATTTCTGTGGACAAGGAGGGCAGAAATGATGTTGAGAGACAAATCAGAAGGTCGACAGATGAAAATAATAAGTTAGTTGCAGCCATCATGTGATTATCATCAATGACGTGTCTCTGTCTTGCCTATATTAACTGATGTTAGCCTGTGCACAACGTATCGTTAATGAACTGGACAAAGAATAGAGGACTAGTGAACAATAACTGCAGTGTTGGACCTTAGTCTGTACAGTTTTAAATCACTTCTGTGTTGCAGTAGGTGTTGCAGCTCCTTAGTCTCTGCCAGCGACATATGAAAGGCGGCCTCTCAAGACTCTGAAAACTGTTTCTAATTAAGTCATGGAGGAAGAGATCTTGATGCTGGCAGACACAGTAGACACCTAGATAGAGACACAGAGTGGCAAACTCATCTGTAGCACACACTGAGACCACATCCTTGACAGAGAATGCCTTCACAATAGTATTACTTCACTCTGGTTCTTTGGTTCACAGATGCAGTGCGGCACAGCCAGTCGAGCTAACACAGTACAATCTCATCCAAAGGCATAAATGAGGCCCTGGCTCAAGGTGAAATATGTCTGTTGTTAATTTTGGTACAGAATTTTCTTTGGGCCAGATTGGGCTTTATACATATTGGGGAATAAGCTGTAACTTCTTAACAAGCGTATAAGTCATCTTTTGTGTAATGCAATATCACGGAAGTGCCTTGGACACCAGAAAGAATTTAATGAAGAAACCAAAGGATTTCTAACACTGTTGGTTACTTAATTTATGACATTTTGATCCTCAGACCTTTGGTAAAATAATTGATGGTGAGTTTTACTTAATGGGGGATCTAAACATTGTTCATAAAGTGATCAACAGTGTGCAGAAATCTTGAGTTTTGTCATACAGCATGATGATTATTTAATTAATCTTTGATAATGAATATCCATAATATGCAGACTCACTAGATACCGCCACTCACTAGATATTTTTATTCCTCCGTCATATGAAAGTAAAAAAGTTCAGGAATTACAATTAGTCTTATTTACAATAGTTATCTTTTCAGTCTTTGCTGGTACCCAGAACGCACCTTTTTATACAATAACATGTTGTATCCCTCCAGCATGCAGTAGTCCCTGGATTGTTTTGTGAGAGACTTGCATGGACGCTGGTATGAATTATTTCTTACGAGAAGACAACACAAGAAGTCACAGAAACCAAAACATTACCCCGTGTTTTAAATATTAGTGATTGTGCAACACATTTTAGTGGTGTAGTGTACATGCTAATGAGGATCCCAGGCTGTAAGCTCTCATGTCTGATCACCCACTGGATTCACAGAGACCGCAGTGCTGCTATTTGGTGATGCAGTCTTTTCATACCTTCAGATGATGTTACTATATCTGCAGCCATTTTTCTGTGTCCAATTAATTTGGTGGAAATGTTTGTGAGTCTATGGTATATTTGTGTTACACTGAGAGACTGTTAACACTCTGACAAAGTTGGAGTTATTTAATTGGCATTTTTAAGGATTGGACAGTGTATTCATAATAACATCATGTCCACAATCTCTCATTTCAGGTAAGGAATACAGATTTCATCATTTTCAATTCAATTCAATTCAGTTTTATTTGTATAGCGCCAAATCACAACATAAGTCATCTCAAGGCACTTTACAGTGTAAGGTTTAGGACCGTACACAAAAAATTTGTAGAAAACCCAACAATCCCACTTGAGCAAGCACTAGGCAAGAGTGGAGAGGAAAAACTCCCTCTAGACTCTAGGGGAAGAAACCTCCAGCAGAACCAGGCTCAGGATGGGCGGCCATGTGCCTCGACCGGTTGGGGTGAGAGAGCAGAGAGAAAAGAACAGCAGGTAACAGAGATCAAAACAACAACAAGGAGCAGCAGACGAGGCACATTTTGTGTTGTCCTACTCCTGTCGGCAAACTTCACATAATAACTTCAAAGGGCAGTGTTAGCATGGATCCTTGCTACAAACAGACAAACAGAATATTATACCCTAATATAGCCTCAGTCCATTGGCTATTTCTAGTATGACTATGGTCATACATTTGGTGCATTTCAAAATTAGGATGAAGGACGTTGCAATTCTGATTGTGGATTGTGTTTGTGCTTGTGAATAAAAAGATTACCCACCCCTTTCCTAAAGTGTACATTGACAGAATACTAGCCAGAAACTAATGAAGTACCATCAGTGTTACCATTAAACATCAATGAAACCACCCAATCAGGTAACCAACTAACACAATAAATGCTTCAAAATATATTATGGTATATAGTGTATAATTTCATGGTATGATTGTGTATAAAAGCTCAAACTGTACCTCCTCAGCTGCTGTGTGCTTGTATTTTCAGCACCATTTTTATCTGTTCAAGGAGTCTACTAGCAGACGATGATTTGACATGCAGAGTTGCAGTATCTTTGTACAGTACCGTGCATGCTGCCAATCAATGCTGATAATATCCGACAGCAGCTTCAAACGGCTCAGTAATGGTGAAGGAATAGTACTGTCGAGTAGCATCATTATTTCTGTGTATGTGCCTTAGTCTCCCGTCAGTGCTCAGTTTGACTGTGGAGTCTGAGGTCCCCTGCTGGTGACATTCAATATCTCAGTCTCCCTACAGAGTTAAAAGGGATTGATTATTGATATTTGTCTACTGTTTTACACAAGTCTTTCTAGCAAATTGTTAGATCCTCTGGACAAGGATTTTTTTGTTATGTATCTGCTTTTCCTATTGTATATTAGATCCTCATTAATCCTTGTCATTATCTGAGATCAGTTTTTGAGTAAAAATACCATGGAGCAAGGAGTAACCAGAACTGTGTGAGTAACTAACAAAGCGGTGATATGTGTTCACGGTATACACTGGATTAAAAGCTGGAGTAGCAGGATTGCATGTAATCCTGTGTGACTACAGCAAGAAAGCAAAATGAGACCACAGTTTATTTTTGTGTGGGTGTCACTCCTTCAATTTTCATTAATTTTTTTTTTTTTTTTCAGCAGCTACACTGACTCCGAGTCAGGCTGACCTGCAAAGAATAAAGTGTGTGTGTCTGTGTGTGTTCTCTGGACTAATTATATCTATTACTCCAGCGAAGTTCAGCATACATTTTTTTTAAAGGCTCAACAAATGGGGATGCTTTTTCTGGAGTTTTAAACCTAAGTTGGGTCAGTTGACCCACAGCATAAAACTATTCAGTCAAGCAAAACAGATGGCATGCTTGATATATTAATTCAGTGCTTGTTATTTATTAATTGTTCTCAGAGATGTGTCACAAGGGAGTGGGTGTAGGAAAACGTAAGTAAAGCTTGGTGCAGAGTGGGCACCCTGACTCTGATGTTTTATGTGTAACACTATGTGATGGTAATGTTTTTAGTTTGGCACTGCTCTGATGAAAATAGAATAGGGTAATCATGCCAGGCAGCAGAAATGACTTGACAGATAATATTAATGGTTATCCTGTATGAGTCCAGAGTATTTTATCTTCAACCACTCCTCCATCCCATCCTCGCATTTTTGTTTCTCAGCAGCGCCCACCCCTTGCTACCCCACCCTCTAGCACTGTGTTAGTGCTGGCTTCATTTAGCGCTGTGATGCTAACAGTCTATTCTCCTTGCTCATCCTCTCCTGAGTGAGCAGTTAGCCTGCAGCTCTAGCAGCACTTTAGGCAGGGAGCACACAAACATACCAACTAACACTCTGGGCCGATATAACAGCCTTTCTCTTAACCTCCCTTTTTATCTTTTAGTGCTCTCCACATGGGTGCTGCTTTTTAATATGCCTTTTTTTTCTTTCTCACTGGGTTGGTTTGGGGCGAGCTGTGGCATATATTAGCTGACATTATAAAAAAAGCCACAACCAAATAGACAGTGTGTGTATTCAAACTAATAGCAAACCCTGTTCTTTCTTAAACACAAGCTATAGGCATTTAGAAGCCTTTTTTATTACCGGACATTTCTTTTTGTTATGTATTCCAGTGCAATGACCTCCTTCCTCTATGACTTTCATTTTTCCAAATAAGGATCAATGAAGTGTTTGATTAGAATTTTGAAACTTGTGGTTTTAGCATTGTCAGAAATGAATTTCTATGGACGCCAGTGACAGAGCTCAAACTGAATTTCAATATCAAAATAACACTTGTAATGTATATTTAAACAAAAGCTACAAAGGTTTCAGTGTAAACACATGTTCCAATGCTTCACCAAAACAGTGTGAAGGATTGGAATTAATAATCTGCAGTGATAACTCTCATGTCACAGTGGAGCTATGTTCCTAAATGAATTTGGCTGAAATGACCAAAATGTACCTTATTTGATCATCATGAGATCTGCACTACACCTCGAGTCACAGTCTACACATCGATATGCCTGTTATCTTCAACAATTGTTAAGCTCAGAGACACACACACACAAGCAGAAAGACACATTCTCACAAGGAAGTAGGTCAACGCAAAGAGACACACAAACACACAGTATTCCAGCTGACCAGGCCTGCCTTGTGATGCTTTAAAAGAACAAGACAAAGGTTGATGGAAGAGACTGGCTTCCACCAATCGCAGCTCTCTGTTCAGTCTACACACACACTCCCTGAATGCTGTATCACTGTCCCTAGTTGCCTATCGATTAGTCATGCCTGGCTGCTGTCATGTGCAGGAGTCCAGTGAAGCCCCTAATTGGCTAGTCCAGGAGAGAGAGAGAGAGAGGGAGAGGGGTAAAGTTGTAGAGAGAGACAGAGAGTGGGGCAGACAGGCGACATAGAAAGATGAGTGGACGAGAAAGATAATTGTTCAGAGAGATGTCAATATCAAATCCTAAGAAATAGACATAGAAAAACAAATTTAATTTTTTTGACTAATCTTTAGACAAAAGTCATCAACATAAGGATCAAAGTTAAGTTCAGGTGTTAGTCTACTTTTTCTACTTTCCCATTGGAATATAAGAACTGAACTACATCATCTACTCTCCTGCTTCAAAGCCAGAGTGCATAACAACATAGGTGGATAAAATGAGTTACTCTGAGTGACTGAGCGCTGGAGTGGAAGATAATCATGGAATGAGAAAGAGAAATCTTCCACTGGAGCGCATGAACTGACTCGCGTCCTCTACAGAAACGGAGACATCCTGAGAGAAAGCAGGGTTGAAAGAAGGCTTGACTCATCCAAGTGGTCCTTCTGCTTCTTTCTGGGGCTGCACCTTTTATCCTACTACTCACCAAGTGATAACAAGAGAGTCAGTATGCTCTTGCGGGGAGAAAGCCAAGAAGAGGAGTGTTAAATGCCACACTAAAGGACGATCCTTTGCTTTTCAGGACTAGCTGATGCTCAAAGAAATGGAAACATTTTCTACAAAGGAAGGATTTTTTTTTAATTTTCTGATACTCATGTGAGTTTTACATACGGAGACACACTGATATACTGGACACAGAGATCTTGGAGAGGCATGACCTACATTATTCGGACACAAGTGATTCTAAGGAGCTACTTCCTATTGTCATCCCTGTGAAGGCGGGAAAGACAGGTGGATCTTTTTGTGACTTTTTATATTTCTCTGTAGCTATGAACAATTATTTCCATAGCCATGAGTTCTGTTGTAGCCCCAAGAAGCCCAGCCGTGGCTCCGGTAAGGGTAAATCTGGCAAGGGCAAAGCCAAATCAGGCAAGAGCCACTCTCACTCGAAGCATAACCAGAATTTGCTTCAAATACAGACGCCAAATCACCAACCGCAACCTTCACCACAGCACTCACCAAAGCACCATCACCATTCACCGAAACATGGCTGCCATTTGCCGAAACAGCTGCTTCCGTCTCCCTCTCCTAGCTACTACCACATAGCACCGTCGCCTCCAAGTCATCAGCTTGCTCCACCGTCGCCAACGTACCAGCTGGCTCCACAAACACCAAATCATCTGCTACTCTCGCCAAGCCACCACCAGCTTCATCTGTCACCAAGCCATCATCAGCTGCAGCATCATTTTCATGACCATCAGCAGTGCCATCCACCTGCCTCGCCAAGTCACCTGCTTTCTTCACAGTCAACACACCAACTCTGCAACCAACAACAGCAAATACAGATGCGTTCACCAAGTCACCACTCGTTCCAGCACCACCACTGCCCTTCTCCTCTTCCCCATGCCTCCCAGTCGCTGTCTATTCATCCTTTTCACTCACCCCAACTCCCCCTGTGTTCAGCACTAGGGGGTTATGGGTGGAGCACACTGCCTACCAACCTGGTCACCAGGGGATCCCAAGGGAAATTTCCCAACCTGAGGGACAGCATGAAGAAAAGTCCCACCAAGAGCAAAGCCAAGGGCAAGGCTGGGAGCAGGCCATGGCCCAATGACACATATATCTGGACTGCACACTCAATGGAAACACCCCCACATGTGCCACACATACACCACTTTCAACAAATGCAGGCTAATGTTCAGGTAGGTTTGATGGCTGGATAATAGATTCAAGTATGGAAAAAGAAGATAGTGTGCTCTAGGCCAATGATGCTACGAGCAAACAGCATTTGTGCATTTGACAAATCATTTTCAATTAACCAAAACATATAAGAATATGTGCATATTTTGAAAGCCATTATGTTTTGATTAGAAAATGTCAAATGTCAAACTTTAAACATGAACATACAGTACTATATGTAAGTCATACCTCACAATTTGCTTACAGTGTTTTTACCTTTATTTATAAACGTTTGTACTAAAAAGTGGTACGAATAACACAAACACACAGTAATAGAGGCAATATTAATGTAAACCAAGCAGTGAATGGGTAAACGAGAGGTTTACCAAAATAACAGAGTACAGCAATCCATCTATGTACATGTAATTGTATGACTTGTAATATTGTGATCTAAGAAAAAGAATACAGCATGCTAGCTGCCTGTTGGTTAATCTGCTTATCTGCTGTGGGCACAGTGATCAGAAACAGCAGGTAGTGATAGTCTGATTAGGTTGATTAGCATGGTCTGATTTGATTAGAGTCACGCTCCATCAGATCATTAGTCAAAGGGAGTTTTATTGCACATTGGGAAGACAGAGTCGGTAGTGATATTAGGAGTATAGTGTTTGTGTGCATCAGTCTTCACATCTCAACACTGACTTTAAAATGAAACATAAACAGCACAGTTCAGATCACATTTGTTTAGTTGTTAGAGAAACAACTCGTCATTGTTCCCAGCGTGAGTGTGTGTCTGTGTTTCTTGATTTGTGTTTATCTAATCAGGATTCATCTTCTAATTCTGCTAATAGATAATTGAATAATTATGATGCTAATAATGAAGCACCCTGCACAGATGAAAAATTATTTCCCAAAAGTTATTAGAACTGCCCAACAATGTCCTCGCCGTGATGGTACTGAACTCATTTAAAAGTCATTTAAAGGCATGTACACACAATTCAACATTTCACTAAAGGACTAAAACATTTGTTTCTTTCTTTTATGTGACAGAGAAATACGGGATGGTCTTGATTTCTTTCTAAGCTGTACTGTACTGGTCTGGACCAGGCCATAATATCGTGATAACACAGTCGGTGTAACAGCAATTATATAACAACTATCACTTGTATAGACCAACAAAACACTGTCTAGAAATACTAGACGTTGTTGGTGTATTTGTGTGTGAGTGTTCATTTGTTTATATTTGCACATTTGTTCTTTCGGCCTTTTCGTGTAACACAAGCCCATACACGCACACATGCACAAACACGGATGTTACATAAGCGTGCAGTCTGACATGGCATGTCAATGGAATCACCGACTGACGGGATTTTGTCTCGCTGTGAACGGCACACACAAACAGAGATGTTTAACAGTTGTGTACAGTTTACGTTACAATGGTGAAAGTGTCAGGTAAAGTTTAGACTATAGCCCTGTTTCGTTAAGTGCGAGTAATGACTAATCCAGGCAATAGTTGTTAGGTAGTTTATAGTCAGCTTAAAATGTTAAGTGCTTACATTAGAGATGACTCAGCGTCCTTGACTCTTTTAGATATTTAGTTCTTCTGTGAAAGGAAAAGGTTTCACTGGTTACAGAATCAGTAAGCGTGTGATGTTTGGCAGTCATTGCAACCAGCATCCTTTATCATAGAAATCACATCGACTATTTAATATCAAAGTACAGAGTCAACTGGTTACCTCTGTCAGTATGAGCAGGTGAAGTGCATCAAAAACACTGTCAGAGACAAGCTTTCAGTGGTTCATGGTTGTTTTGACCTTATGTTCTAAACTGTCTACATCACAAGAAAAGTGCAATGTTCAGGAAAAGTCAGGTCAGTCAACAACCCTTCAATGAACTGAGTTTTGGATGAAATATTTTCATTTTCTGGTATTTTATACTGCTACTGAACTATATTTAATAGGGAAACATTGAGTGTTTTGCCATATTTATTTGTTTTAATAGCATAATATACAAAATGCCACTCTAAATGGGGATGTACTGCATCTTAAGGAATGCATATTTTTGATATGACAACTGCCTTTTATTCACAAAGCATTTGTACATTAACCCAAGAAACATTTTGTATGTAAGACTTTTACTTTTAATGAAGTACCTTTACTAAAGTATTTGATTTGATGACTTACTCCATGACATTCTGTAATATGTATTCTCTCTGTGTGAGAAATGATAATAACCCTGCTGATGTTAAAGGTTCAGTTCTCGCTCAGGTAGACTGAAAGTACACAGCAACCTCATAATACTTGCGATAACAATTGCTAAAAACGACATAATTACAGTTTTTACTGTCTATTTCTAAATCTTTATTTCCTTCACTTACACACACGCCACACACACATATACACTCTAACAACAGCTGCAACTGTCAGCATGTTCTCAGTATCCATTGAACTGCGTTGTACAAGCTGTGGCTCTTTTTATCTCTCTGAACCTCCCTCCCCTCTGTTCTTCTGCTGTTGATTTTTGTTGTTTTCCCCTCATGTCTGTGCTTTTGGATGGTTTGTGTGCATCTGTCTGCACCCTCTGCTCCTCATTGCTGTTGTTGAGCAGGCTGTTTTGACTCCTCCCAACCTATCTATAATCCCTCTGATCCTCTGCCCCCTACTCCCTCTTTCTGCTCTCATGTGGGATCAAGAATCCAGTCAGCTTGACTGACAGACAGTTGGACATGTGGCAGAGAGAGGGAGAAACACAGAATGAGATAATACATATGTGTGTGTGTGAGAGAGAGAGAGAGAGAGAGAGAGAGAGAGAGAGAGA
>JAUBNQ010000020.1:20876465-20892961 GCA_032353495.1 Ctenopoma kingsleyae
GATAGATAGATAGATAGATAGATAGATAGATAGATAGATAGATAGATACTTTATTCATCCCCATGGGGAAATTCACACCATCAGCTGACATCAGTGAAGTGATGTTTTGTTGTGGTGGAATAAGACTTTTTTTGTGCATTTTCCTCCAGCGTACTCCCCACATCAAGACAATCATGTGAGCCCCTACATGAGTGGCAGTCAGTCTGTAAGTCCCGCCCCCCTGACCACACCCAGATACTCACCGCTGCCCAGGACCGTGACTGTAGACGAGGACTTCACCAGGTGGGACCTGTAAACACGTACATGTGCATTTATAAGACAGTATAAACAGAAAAATTCTTGTGACTGATATATTTGCAGTATTTTGTTTTGTATAATCCAGTTGTCCATCATCAGCAAGGCATTATTATTATTTACTATTATATGTAATATTATTAAATTAATCAAAAGGTTTTATATTTCTGTGTTTCTATATATGTTTCTTTTGGACCAGTGATACATGCTTTTGGTAGTAACTGAAATAACTAGCAGATATTTAACTGCTTCATATCACATATGCAAATGTGCATGTAGTATTGAACTGAGAATTCACCAGCAATGTTGAGAAAATTGAGAGTATTTGCAGCTTCTTGTTTACTGCATCATGAAGTAAATGTGAAGCCAGCTGGTTATAGGGTTAAAGGTCACTATTCTTGTTGTTTCTTTGCTTCTATGCTGCTTGTCGCATGTTTCCGTCTGATGGCTTTAGTGCCTACGAAAGTGGTCCTCGACGTCACTATGGGAAACTGAGTCCTAAAGAGCCCAAAATACACTCACTGACCTCTGTGCTTCCCTGGTCAATCTGCTGCCCCATGCAAATGTGTGAATGTTTGTGTGTGTTTGTCAGTAAAAGGCAGATGGCAGCGCAAATTTTGTCTGGCATGTAAACCGAGGTCACATATGTACACACACACATGCACATACAGTCCCACTCTAGTATCTTTAATCCATTTTAATGGACGGATTACAGCCTATCACAGCCCTCATCACTCAACTGGCATCACCGTGGTTACCAGAATATGACTCATTTCGTCATAAAACCTTTCACCCAATCATGCGCTTTGATTGTAATAAATCTGATAAGCCTCAGACTGACTGCAGAATGGTCATTTTGATGTCTGCACTTCTTTTTTTTCTCTGGATCATTTTGTTCCATTTTTCCATCTATTTTTTTTTATCTCATTCTCTGATTAGTTTGTCATGCAAATAAATTACATCACATATCAATTTGTGCATTCAAACAAAAGACGATATCAATGCCAGCACTTTAAACAAGCTGATTACTTACCAGTGGCAGTATGTGTATAACAACTGATAGTGGAAACACCAAATATTTCATGAAAACGACAAAGAAATTGTATTTATTGGATTTGTCAGACCATCCCGATATAAAGTCAGCTTAATATTGGCCTCAGTACCGATCCAGTGAATCAGATCACGTCTCCAGTTCCAGTCAAAGAGGCTAAAGAGGTTTTATAAAGCAGAAATCTAAACATTCATTCTGCAAAATTAAGATTAATATAATTACCATTGGTTTTTTTGATGATGACATGATGGTCCAGTGGTTGCCTCAGAGCAAGAAGGAACAGTTCTGCATGTGCACTTGTTTTCTTCCACTGTCAAAACCATTAAACTTATCCTGATTTACTAATGAATCAAACCACCTAACACGTATTCACTGAGTCAGAAGTGTGTGTTTAGGACAGAGTAACTGTGGTGATATAGCAAACAGAGACAGTACAATACTGACATCTGCTGGTCAACATAGAGAATAATTCTAATTTTAAATTTCTTTTCCTTGCACAGACATGTGCCATTTAACACCACTCTACAATAAGACATCTACTAGACTCTAGTATTAAATCAACTTAACTTAAATAAAGTTTTTAAATCCAGCAAATCAACGTATAATACCAGATTCCTGCAAAACAGAAAATATTCTAATTATTTACTAATTTTTGTAGAAAAAGTGTCTGCTTCCATTTTTTACTCTAATAAAGTGCATGTGTATGATTTGTATTTCTTTCAGAGAACCCAGGCGGGTGGTGCTCCAGCGGGGATCTACAGGTCTTGGCTTTAACATTGTTGGGGGGGAGGATGGAGAGGGAATCTTCATCTCCTTCATTCTTGCCGGAGGTCCAGCTGATCTCTGTGGGGAGCTACGAAAGGGGGACCGCATCCTCTCGGTATGAGTTTAGACCTAGTGTATAGAAATAAATAACTGTCACCATTACATGTTATCACTGTATTAATTATGCTGGTTTTAAAGGGAGTCATCAATGATTTCATGAATAAAACATGTCTTACACACATGCTACACATGGATGTTTTCCATATGTGACTGGTCACCTATGTCACTGGTGCTAGTGACCTGCTACAATGTGCAGTGTTCTTTATGCTGAATGACTTTAATTGGACTAATAATGTTTCTGATCTGGTATGGCTTCTAATTTTCTGTGTATATTTTTTTGCACAGGTGAACGGAGTGGACCTGTCCAGTGCAACACATGAGCAGGCAGCTGCAGCTCTGAAGAACGCAGGACAAACGGTTACCATAGTAGCGCAGTACAGACCAGAGGGTGAGCGCTGCGTATATATACATTTCCATCTGTGCTGTGAAAACATTAATGCATAGAAAATCTGAACTGAATGACTTGAAAGCCAGCCTGTGCCTTTGCTGCAGGCTGTTGTAGATGTGTCTCCACTTCTTCATCTACAGTGGACACAGCAGTCACCGCTTTGCTGCCATCTACAGCTTAATTTGTGTGAAAACCTAAAAAGTCCTAAAAATGCATCACCTATTAGCAAAATGTGCTATTTGTCGCCAAAGAAAAACAAAAACAAAGCCAACACAAATGGTGTCTTAGATGGAAAGCAGTAATGAGGCATCCACTTTTCTAATTAGGTGTTGCACAATATTCTATGTATGCAGAATATGGTCCTAATAGAAATGTATGGAAACACAATCATTTATGACTTATACAGACATTTCATACATTCATATACACACTGTGTACAGTCATGCATGGACACACACACGGTCTATTGCAAAGTGAGCACTGCGCAAAATATCCTCATTCTATAGATCTAAAACTCAAATAGATCTTTACAATGATAACTTAAAAATGCACACACATGCACACACACACAGAGGCAGAGTGATGTTTTCCAATAAGCACCTTTGTTTGTCTACTGGGAGTGACTGAGAAGGCCGTAACCTAGGAAACCAGGTTATAACAGCTGACTGGCTCAGCTAATGGGATGCTATCACAGTGGGGCACCTGAGTATAGTACATGTACCCACACATACTCACGCACACACAGTTAAACAACAGCAGGCTCCCAGAGTCTCTGATTCACTTTAGAAAAGTGTCTACTGAAAGAGGTGATGTGTGTGTTTCTTTTTGTTATCATCATGTAAAAAAAATGTTTTCTGGAGGCTAAAGCAGTGGAGAAAACGGTAGCAGTAGCTAGACGGTAGAGCAGTTAGAGCAGCTGTCTACGAACCTCAGGGTGAGTGGTTCCCTGTAATAGCACCAACATGTCCAACTTGTCTGGCAGCTGTCCAACAACAATTTCCCCAAGCGGATCAATAAGTATGTCAATATTATAATTATTATTAGGTACCCTGCATACAGTAAACGTCAGGGTTACTGAGATGCTAGGAAATGATGCACAGGTGAATTCAAAAGACTAAGATGATTCCAAAACATCCCAATAATCCCACCAATATCCAGTCAAGTCGAGTCAGATCAGACCAAAGCTTTGTGCTCAAGACCACAAGAAGACTAGATGGAGGTTAGACTGCTAAAGATCAACTAAACAAGCATAAAACACTCAGTATACTGTTTTTGCATGTACAGTAATGATCTTTTAATGAAAAGAATTTTAACACATGGAAAAGACACTGCACATTTTGATAAATAGTCATCAGTTAAAATTTGAAAAATGAAGAGCTCGAGAGTTTAGAAATGTGTCAGTAAAACCTTTCATAAATAGAACTGAGCAGGGTTATTACAGATGGAGGAAATTACTAAACATTGTTCAACTATAGAAATGATTTAAAAGTTAAACTTTAAAAGTTTAAACATAATTTAAAATACAACACTTTATCTACAGTAGAAGAAACTGGCAGACACACAAGTTTCTTCTACAACAATTTTCACATGAAATTAATATTTTTTCAATTTAAATCCAAATTCTGAACCACAGAATAAAGGTTTAAGATGATCAATCAACCATTTACTGTTTCAAGTATAAGCTGGGTATCTTTGTGTCATTAGAAGACATCAAAGTCTCATTTTTAGAGACCTGAATTTTGTTGAAGTCCTCTGAACACTAACTTCATACAATTGAATTAAGATCACTTTAAATTCAGTGGTAGACAAGTATGGATTTGGACTGTCCTCTCTACAGTGTGGAGTGAGATCAGCACCATGGATAGCACCCTAAGATGTTAAAAGGTGTATTAAGCTGTATTTAGCTTGGATTCACAGCAGTTACAACAAATTCAATGTATAGTACAGTGAAGCAAGTGTGTCACATTGATCAAACTAGTCTTGCAGTATTGTTTATTTCTGTGCTACTGAGTCATGTTTTTTTATGATTTGAGGATTGTTTGGATCAATGACAGATCGGTGAACTGCAGAGTTATGCTATTCAAGTGGACTGAGAATTCTGTTTATTTGTTTCGTATTTTATGTGTTTAGTAGAGAGAGGTTTTAATGTTCAAGGGTTTTCCAGGGCTGCATTCAAGTAACCAGATGCCGTCCAGTATTTGGTGATTTTCTTTGCATTAGCCTAAGATCAGTGTGTGTGTGTCTGTGTCGTGACTCTCCTACAGACCTCATTAGTGACTGCTGACTGAACTCTATGTCAAACCTTCTGTCCATCCTGGACTTTGGTCAGCACTGTGAGTGTGTGTGTGTTCATCTGAGGTCTGTGTTTGTCCCCTTCCCGTGGCGATAGGCAGGGACCAGCAGTGCTCCCTCTGTTTCACGCACATACACACACACACACACACACACACACACACACTTCCTGCCAATAAGAGAGGAACTAATAACGACCTCCACCAGGAGTGGAAAAGTGTCTCTCTCACTGTGTGTGTGCAGGTCTCCTTCTGTTATTTATATTAAATATGGTACCCACTGTAGCCAAACACAGCGCAGCATGCCACAGAACTGAAGTCCTCATGGTGTGTGTATGCAGGCGCAGGCAGAAACAGAGTTAATTTAAGCTGATGCAGCAGATAGAGATGTGGGTTTATTTGAAGTACAGCAGATGGAGCATATTTGTCCATGAAAAGTCTTCATGCTGCATTAGTAATGCAGAAATCCCTCACCATGTTTCAGGGTATTTTAAGCCAGTGTTGTATATCAGACCTGTGGTTGTGAAATGTGTTTGTACTGACAGTATATGGATTGGCCATGCAGTTGGACTATTGGACTGGATTTATTTCTGAACATCTCCATCTGTCCAATCTTTGTGAGCTGTCTTTTGTTATAGCATACTCTTCACTTGAAGTGGGCTGTGCTGCATTATGAGAAGACTGACGTTTTCTTAAACTACAATTAGCAAACAATCATGAAAACAAAACTTAGATACCTATATTACACAGTTTTAAATACTGTTTGTAATGCTGCTACACTTTTTACACACTGATTCTTACTCCAGTTATTATCATATACTCTGTGTTTGTAATGTTTGTATATTAGGAAGCATTAAAAAGCCTCATGAGCACCACTTAGGTAAGAAGATACGAGTGGAGACAATGGATTCTTATCTCAAACTGTAGTGAGTTATTGTCCAGATCTGTAATCGATAAAAGACTCAACTCAACTACAGCAGAAGGAGGGTTGAGGTATTTAAAGAGATGGTCACAGTGCAGATTACAGTGTTTGTAACCTTCCTCTTAAAGGCTTTCAAGAATGATTTCATTCATAAAGCACCTGCTAAACAAGTTCAGGACAGGATGGAAACAGAATTCTTCTTCCTTGTCAAAACCTGAGACCCACTGCACATAACCGACAGTGCAACACGACCACCAACAATTTGGTTTAGTCATTTAGGTGTGATAGTTGCAATCATCATATTTCACACATATCATTTATTTTTACATATCTAGAACTATTCTCCAAGATACGTAAAAACATACTTTGATTTATAAAGTTTTTGCATTGTAAAACACTGAATTTTCTCATTTACCAACATCAGAATAAACACATCTGGATGTTCATTAAAAAGCCAAAATGCCGCAGTCTTGACCTTTAAGTATGATTCCTTTCCCGTGCTGTAAGTTTCCGTAAGTAATGCCTGCAGGTTGACAGCAGCATTAGTCACCAAGATTACACACAACTGTCAGTGACACACACACACACACACACACACACTCTTACAGATGACACACACAGAGGCGGTGTCTGTCGGCAGTGATACTGAGGTGATGCAGAGAGGATTATGTTCACTTCTGTTAGCCTGCATTTTACACTTGTGTGTGTGTTTGTGTTTGTGTGCCGTGTACTAGTTGTTAAGTAGAAGATTAACAGCAGCATTTCTGGACTTTCACACGCAAAGTTGTGGGAATACGATCTGCTAAATACATACAGTGGGCTGCTTCATCACTTGATAGCTCTGTTCTTTCTTTCTTTCTTTCTTTCTTTTTGCTCAGTTTCCTTTTCCTTCCATTGTCGCTTTCCTTCCTTTCCCACTGCCACCTCCTCCTCTCTTCCCCTGTGTTACTGGTGTCTGTGCTAATGGTCTGACTCACCCCCCACAAAGTATGATTGGGGGATTTAAGGCATCGCTTGTAACGGGAAGGTGACTGAATTGGGATTTGCAGCACGTTAACACGACACTGCCACGCTGAGGCTTTTATCAGCTGCCAGAGATGAAACACATTGTTCAGTTTTGAGATTTTAACGTCGGCTCACTACATGAATATACTCAGTGCTTCTCTTCACTCTTTGATAGTTTTTATTTTCGCCTCGTGTCTCTTTTCTCTCATTTCTTCTCCTCTGCAATCTGATTAGTTAATCAATACCAATATAGATTCCAGTACTGTATTGTATCAATTATATATGAGCCTGAGTCGTGTATTGATTCTTGTACACCTATACAACAGGCTCAGCAAGTCATGTTTTTTTAATCTTTATTTAACTGATCAGACAAAAGACCAAGTTGAAAGTGTCACACACTTCTGTTAATATGTCTAATCTCTAGTTTTACATCCAACCCTGTCCCTAGAAAATAAAAAGTTTTTGTAGCAAACATAATCATATAATAATTATGTAGCGATGCAGCATATTATTTGAATGAATGAAGCTCTGAATTGAGTAATCAAAAGCGAGTTGGGAAGAGGTGGTTTAGCTGGGTGCAGGACTGACAAACCTCGGACCTGAATTTAAGTCCGGAGTCCCGTGTCAGGTTGGGTTTAGGCAAGAAAAGCACTTTGGTTAAGGTTAGAGAACTCTTTATAACAGACATTGTGGTGAAGTGATTGTTGTATTTTTCTTTATTAACCCAGCCCACAATCTTTCCCTGACCTTAATCCAGTGCTGTGAGTTTCTGAATATAACCATAAAAAAACTTCAGTAATGCAGGAGTTATAAATCTGGATGTTGTACTTCAAGATCGGATTATTTTGCGGAAAAGAAAATGAGTAGATGTTGATTACACAAAAATAGGTTGTTTTTGTAGTATTAATATATTTCAACATATTTGCAGCTTGTTATTTACGTTAATTGTAAACATATGGTCATTATGTTAATAGAAAATGTAATTGGGTTGCAATGACATTACCCACAAAAACTTATTTGTGATTGCAGTTTAGTTAAGGGTTGTTTAAATCACCTCATGATTTCAGTCAGTTGCCTATAGCCCACATAACAGCGTATAACCTGCAGACTGAACATCATCTTATTTATGTTTGAGAAATATATGCAGAATGCCCTTCCACGATAAAACAAAGCATAAAACAACAAGCTTGCAGTCTTCTTCTTCACTGTTTTCATTTGTTGGTAAATTGCTGAACTTACTTTCATGTTATCACCTTGTGAAATCATTGATGCTATGATGTTTCTAGCTGAAGCAAACAAAATGGAGTTGTCTTTGTGGCACTACTAGTGGTCAAAAACTCACCCACAAGTTTCCTTTAAATTCAATGGTGGTGGCTAATTCCGGTTTTCCTGTGGGAATTCTGTCGATTACCTGGCTCAGGTGTGTTCAGTTGATCAGAAGCTGGGTTAGAAAACAAGCGAAGCAGCACATATCCAAGAAAAGTCAAAAATGGCAAGCAACAGAATAAATAATAAAGGCACAAACATAAATAGGGTATAGGTCATGTTTTACACCTGTGTTAGTCATTTATAGTTAGTTATCCTTAAGCAAGGTTTGTGTAAACAGGAAAGAGATGACACAGAAAGTGATTATCTGAAAGGGAAATATTGGTGCAATGCACACAACCCAAAGATGAGAACTGCTCATCTCCTGTGGTTTGGATAGCACTGAAGCTGCACAATGTAGAAAAGGGTCTGTGCCTGCTGCTGAATGGGGGAAACAATGCTCCTCTAGAGAGAAGAGGGGAGAGGTAAATGAAGGAAGGAGGGAATATGAGCCCCAGAGCCATTAGTCTTTGTCAGCACCCCTCCCCCATTTCAACCTCTGTTCTACTCTTCCTCTCATCTCCCTTTTTCATCTCTCTCTTCATTATGCCATGTTTTCTCCCTCCATGCCCTCCTGTTTGTCTCTTTATCTCGCTCTTGCTCTTAATCTGATGTACCGCACTAAGATCTGTGCCATGCTGAGGTGATGTGTGTTGACAGAGAAGTTAGATGCTGTGCGCATGTGGAAACTTTAAATCTGCTGATTTCGATGTGTGGACTCCGAGAAAGAGACACACATACATCTGTTTGCTTACTGCAGCTTATCAGCACAACCAGTTGATTTTAAAAGTATTGTAATAAGTCATATTGTCTTATACACTGCCTGGAGAAAAACCAAAGAAAAGTAGCCTTAAATAATGGAAATCCAGGAAGAGAAGTGAAGATGGAGGGAAAGGGAGACAGATGGAGACACAGACAGACATAAATCATGCAGAGCAGAAAAATTTGAATTCCTTATACGTATGAAGACAGATGCTAGTGCCTTTTTATTGGTCTTTTCATATAAAGTAAAGGAAAATCCATCTAAGAACTATGGTGACGTTAATTAAGTTTCTCAAAATTCAATATTCAAAATGTTTGGTCAAGCCTTACTGTGTCTGTGTGAGTGTGGCGTGTAGACCAATTCCCTGGGCCAAAGTAGGGCAGGAGAGCCTGGCATCAACTCAGCTTCCTGCATGAGTGACCTAAGGAAACTGTGTGTGTGTGTGTGTGTGTGTGTCAGTTTGTGTGCATGTGTGCGTGCAAGTGTGTGTCTCCACCCTACGGCAAGCTGCTGTCAAAGAGGGGGAGGCGCAAAACCGAACGCACCAGCGAACAAGAGATAGAGAAGGAGAGGAGCGTAGTAGTGAGTGAGTTAGCATCTGTTGTTGCTGTGGCAGCTGAGCAGCGCTGGACTGATTTTACACATACACGCTTCACACACGTTTCCTCTCCATGTCACACACGCAGTGCTGCATACCTACACATACACACACTTCCTTTCACAGACACACATGCACATCTTTCCGCTCTGGCACTCTCACATGCTGAATCCAAAGTGGAACTGACGTTAGACCTTTTCCATCATCATCTCCCTCGCTCTGTCACACACACACACATCTGCTCTCTCTCTCTTTCTCTCTCTCTCTCTCTCTCTCTCTCTGTGTGTGTTTCCTGTCATTCACACCCCGGGACTCTAAGCTTCAAACCCTACTTTCACACACTCAGACACTGATCTGAAAGTCACCGTGCCGGCTTCACATCGTGTGGACGTTGAGGCTGCCTGTTTGCCAGCAGCATGTGAGTACAGCTGAGCAGGAGTTGGGAGAGACTGAACTGATTTACTTGTTAACATCGTAGTGGCATTGTATTTTAATCCTTAGTGTTGCCTTTATTTAAGAGACTGTGGAAATGTTTTGAAGCGTGATGGTAAAGCTAGTGTTGGACTAACCTGTTCTGGTGAATCTGTGGTGCTCTAACACTGTGTTATCCCTTTAATGATCAGTGATGCAGCATTAACATGCTGGCTCCTATGCTGTCTTTGGTCTAGTGACTCTTCACATCAGTGAAGTAGATACATTGGTGATTTCTTATCAGGAAGCTCAATTTTTATGTGTTCTTGTCTACAGACTGAACTTTTTCTTACTTTTGCTGTGATACTGGTCTTTTAAGACTTTGAAAGATAAAATGAAGATTACTCAGCACTAGCACTCAGCTTCAGTCGTAAAACAAAATGATCAGAGCTGCAGCCTTCTCTTCTGGGCTCAATAATAATAATATCTTAGCTGCAATACAGCCTTTATTCTGTAGATCACTAAGAGCATTGTATCTCTCAGTACCTCTACAGTATTTCTTTGTCTTTGTTTCGCTGCATAAGATGTGATATGGCAGCAATACACAGAGGCTCAATTAAAAATCATTTTCTTTTAATCTCTTTTCTGTTTGCTAACTCTCTTTCCTCTCTCATGCTGTGCCTTTCACTTCTGTCTGTCCGTGCTCTCTTGCTTTTTAATCCCTTATTGCTGTATTCAGGCAATGTGTGTTGACAAAAAACAGTTGTCAGATGTCAAAGTTCATGTCTGCATGAAAACATGCAGAAATAGAAGTGTTAATCCACCGATTTATACTGGATTAGAGTGGAGATTGAAAATGCTGGGCTCAGGTCAGCAATGAAAATTGTTAAATGTTAAAGGATGAAGTCACATTTTCAGCAAAAGGTCACTTTTTTCTGATTCTCCTCAGCTCGGGCAAATTGGAGATTTCTTTTCAGTGTGGTACCATTTTTAGAAATAGATGAAAACCAAGTTCAATCTAATTTGTGCAGTTTGCACTCAGCATTAAATGCAGCAAGTTACTGTAAATACACGTAGATAAAATATGCTTCACATGCATGACTTTAAGTTGTTCCAGTGCAGATTAGTTGGTTGTGTCTGGTAGCATCAGTGTGTAAGACTAATGAACGCTTTGGGGGAAATCAGAACAGACATCTGGGTGTTGTGGACACAATTTTGACTGTGTTTATAAGCTGAGCCTACATGCAAAGAGGTAGATAATGAAAGAAAAACAAACACAAAGGGGCAAAAAATCAGGAGATATTGCAGGTTTCAGTGTGTTCTAGTGTGTTTCTGTGTGTTTGTGTGCATGACCGTGTGCACCTCAACTATGATTGAATTACTCTGGGTTAATTAGATTCTGTAGTCCGCAGTAAAGGTTCAGGGACACTCACACACATCCAGGGACACCCTTCAGAAGGATTTTGTCATGTTTATTGCTAGCGGCATTGTCATCCATATGATAGTAAAAAGGTTTCTGGGAGGCTGAGTGGTGTTAAGAAGACAGTCATTGGGGATTTGTTACTAAACACATCTATCTGCTCTTTGTTCAGCCTCTATGAAAAAAGAATACCACAGTTTACTGACAGTGTGAGACCTCAATCGGCTGGTTTTAAGTATATATTTTTGCTTTTTCTGCAGCAGGATGACTGTGATTCTGAAAAGCTCTGAATGCACATTTGAGAATAGATTTTTTTTCACTTTGTGCATTTCCATAAATAATGTACATTTATAATTAAAGAGGTACAATGACATTTTTATGGCCACTAGAAAAAATGGGTCAAAAAACTAAAGTGTTTTTGCTGCATGGAGCAGGAGAATACTAAAGCTCAGAGCTGCTATTCTGAGTGCATGAGCAAATCATTGCACTTTGCATTGATTGGCCAACCGGTTGCTCTCTCACAATTTACTACTTGTCATACAAGTGAAACAGGGATACAAGTATTGCTGGCAATTAAAGCGAAAGTGTTGAAACTTCATTGTTTATTTATATACAGCATCAGCACACATTTATGGAAATGGTTTAAAAAAACTTTGTGTTGCACAAGGGTGAAAATCTGTGTAAATAATTCACATGTTAAGGTCTCCAGTCCTTTGATAATAAAATTAATTATGTTAATTATGTTGAGTGATGATGTGTCACACTCATCTACAGGAAATCACTTTATATACAGAAGGCAAAACACTTTCAGGTGCCCACTTTCATCACTGTCCATTGTTTTTCATGTATGTGAATTGATTTTCATTTTTATTTTTCATTATTTCCACTCCTGTATTTCTGTAGCTTTTCGGCCAGTGAGCTAAATCTGAGCTAATTAACCTCCACCACTGCTGCTCCTCTTCCACATCACTGTGTGAAATCAGCGTGCGTGTATAATGTGACGCTTGTGTTCGGCGCTGCCTCGCCTATTTACCACCTACAGCACCACATAGAGGCAACTGATCTGTCTGATCTACACTGTCTGACATGTTTAGTTGCCATGCATGACAGCTCTGATGTGAGTGGGTTTATATTATTGTGTCGGTAGTTTTCAGCCACTTTTAAATCATTTCATATTCTGAATTACAGGCTTGTTTGGGTTTATTAGTTGCCAGCATGTGGAAGAAAGAAGGAGGGAAGGTAAAAATGGAAGATCTATGAATTCCTGACCACATCTGGTTTTATTTTGCTGTATGTTCATATACAAATCAAAGAAAGAAGTCAGTGTGAGTCAGGCTAATGTATTAATCGTCACAAATACATTGTTAAATAAGTTTTTATTAATAATGGTGTGTTGTGCATGAATTGGTTTTAAAATCAGGATTTTTAGGTGTTTAAGTGTTGAGACTGACTGTATTAGTGTGCGTGCTTGTGTGTGAATGATGTTATTGACATGGATGCGGTCTGATGCAACAGCAGTTAATATTCAGATCAAACAGAATATTAGATTATTGCTGTAGAGGATCTGTTGACAGCTCAGTGTTTGAGTTTGCAGGTTCATGTGTGTTCACTGAGGGTTGAGTTTTTGCAGCTGAGCAGAGCGATCCAGAATGAGGGAATCCTTTATGCATTTGAACATCAAATCGAACAAACTCCTTGCAGTTTTTGTTACATCTAAAAATCCTTATATTATTTGCTTTAAAGTCATTTGTAAGAGATGTGGTTAAGATTGTACACGAACCTCCACTGCCTAAAAAGTTACCTTCATGCCTCAGCTCTTCTCTTTGATCCACATCGTGTAATGTTTATTCTGAACTACTGAGCAATGGTGACTGAAACGGGAAGAATCAGTGTCACTTAGCTCCTTCTAATGTGAAGTAACAGGTAGCCTGTTAAAGTAGCTTAAATTAGATTCTCTGTAAATAATTAAGTGGTAGAATTAAGGATTATTTTAAGGGAAATGTGGATAAAACAAGAAATGATAAGGCCGATGCTCAACCTTTAAAGCAAAAAGGTAACATCTGTCCTCTGAATTCCGCTGGCTCTAACGATGTTTATCCTCTTTGTGTGTCTCTGTGTGTAGAGTACAGTCGTTTCGAGGCAAAGATCCATGACCTGAGGGAACAGATGATGACCAGCAGTGTCAGTTCCAGCTCCACGTCGCTCCGCTCCACACAAAAACGCACACTTTACGTCAGGTAACACACACACACACACACGTCCACACAGAAGGTGGTGGACAGAGGTGACTGATTGTCTAGTGTCCTTCAGCTATTATAGGGTCTTATCTCAGCTGTCTAGATTTTGTGTGTGTGTGACACAGAAAGGGAAGATATCTCATCTCAAATCACAATTAGATTGTCTGGCAAATACTGTCTCACACTCACACACAAACACATTCATCACCTGTCAACTCTTTCTCTCTTAAGATTTCTGTGTGTGTGTGTGTGTGTGCACGCACGCGCGTGCGTGTGTGTGTTTCCTTCTGTGCTTGTGCCATTCTTATCCCTACCTGTCCTGCTTGTTCAGTCTTCTATGAATCACCCAGTCTCCTTCATTTCCTCTGCAGAGCAGAGATCCTTTCTTTACATGAATCCCACTATTCAAAATATTGATTCAGAGTTAGGTCGCTGGGTTCACATAAGTCACACTGAATCTCTTAGAAGATCAATAAAATCTAAAAATAAACAGAAAAAGAAGCTCTAATGGTAACATTAAGATGTCTAATTAATAACTGCATTCACGTTATGGTGGAGTTTTCTTTCATTCTTGGATAAAATTAACTTCAGTCAGAAGACACAATCACGCACACTGTGGGACTCGTATGAGGGGTTCAAACTTTAACAAGCAGATGCCCAAATACCGTGTGTTCTGCCAGAGGAGGGTTTGTTACATCAGTATCATGTCTCACGAATCTCAGCACAAACCACATTAAGATCCCACTATCACTGTTTTGTGATCAGAGTGAATAGAAAACAGAACAGATTTGATATTTCCCATGTTTGTGCCGTTGTAGGTTTACTCTAGTGTTATATAAACCTATTCTGACTACCAGGAGAAACCAGCATTAGTAATGTAATTTACTGTAAATGCTCAATGAATAGGATTTTTTTTATTTTTCATCTATCATTTTATTGGAGAAAAAAGCAAAAGATAAGTTAAGTGTTCAAATGAAGTCTATGGTTTTACAATACCATATCTTTTCATAAATCCTGTACCTGCCGGTGTCTATATTATGTATGCACTAATTACTAAAGTGCTATGCATGAAAGGAACATACTGTATGAGCTAATGTGTGTGCAAGAGGCCTGTCAGGAAACTGCAGCATCTGGGAAATAAGAAGTGGACTTCTATTCACAGTCTTATTAAATATCTGACTGTAATTTGATACAGTTTTTTTAAATTTTATCTTATTTAATTTCTGTAAATTAGTGTGTTTAAATCATTGCTAGTGGGCTTGCAATGCTTTAAATGACCTACTTGGATACCCACAGGTAACACAAATGTTCCCCTTTGTGAGCTGTAGCTTTAAAATAAAACAGATATAAACGAACATAACATTGCAGCTGCTTCACATCACCTTTGTTAAATTGTTAAGTAGTGACCCACCTCATCATAAGTTAAGAGTGCACAAACTGGTTTTATTTTAGGTTTTTTTTTTAGCTAAAACAGAAGAGAAATGACCTGTCCAAAGCTTGTTAAATTAAACCAAAACAACATGCATTAGGATTTTTAGACATTGTTTTCATATCTTGAAAGCTACTTCGAGCTCTGTTTGAATGACATGGTGCAATGTTGAACTTCATAGTTTATTTAGTTATTATTTAGAGATGCCTTTTTGGGTATAAGGATGTATAAGGAGTAGAGTAAGATCTTTTAGAGCAAATTTAACAGATGTCAAATGTATTTTTCTGCAGTGACAACAGTGATTTTTCCTAGGTCGACCTGACTCAGAGAGCAGTTACAGACACATAGTTGGAGAAAAATGTTTCATTATTTTCATTCGCGCACCAAAGAGCAGGTTCACGGAGCAAAACAAAAATGAAAATCTGTCCTTTACTGAGTTTCTCACATAAAATGTTGAAGCTCAACATGAGCTTTCAACCTTAAATTTTGCATTGACTTCCAAAGACATTAAGCACATAAAATCACTTTTGCCTCATTCAGTTCTGACCAAACAGATAAATGTTAACGTTCACCGTGTTAGTTTAGCATGTGTGTTAGCATGCCAACATGGGAATCTCATTAGTTAAGCAGCTGTTTGGTCATTAACTATTAAACAGAGATCTAATTATTTCATATCTACAATTGTCAAGCTGGTGGTGGCACTTGAGAAAAAAAATAAGCGGATAACCAATAAAGCCTTTAGGTGACGACAAATCTTTGCACGGAATTTGATGATAATCTATCCAATGGAAGCTGAGACATTTCAGTCTACATGTAATAGATGGACTGATTGCTGATCTGTAAAATCTGTTAAATTTTTAAATGACTAAATGGATATGACAACAACAGAGCACTCTGAGCACCACTGTCTAATAATAAGAACAGTATATTTTCTGAGTCTCAGGTAATTATCATGACACCTGCTGTAAATTAATTTCTATACATGCTTCATCTTAGCATTAATGAGCCTCCAAGTCTTGTCACCATCAGGCCGGGGTCTCTTCAAGGTTATACAGAACAATGCAGTAACCCCCCAAGAACGCACGTAATAAATCATTGTCATAAGAGGTGTCTGGTTACTGGACATAAATGACCAATCAGAAAGCAAATATGAGAAAGGAAGCGTCAAACTGGCACCTTGAATCTGTCAGTGCATGTCAGACTGGGAATATCTGGGCTGCTGTGTGTTTTCATGCATACATGAGTGTGTGTGTGTGTGTGAGCAGTAGGGTGTGTGTACTGTATGCATATGTGTTAAGTGTAGTATGCAGACTAACCTTTTTTCTGAAGAAATGTCACTGGCGTGAGGCGAAATACCTTCGCGACTGTAGCTTGTGTGCATGCGTCCTCACCTCCATTCGTCTCTCTCCTCATTTTACATTCACACCATTATGGTCC
>JAUBNQ010000020.1:20957721-20970020 GCA_032353495.1 Ctenopoma kingsleyae
ACCAACAAATGTTTCTATATTTTATCAAACATCAGAGTTTCTGCACAAACTTTCCTCATGTTAAAGTATTAATTTTAGTGCTGATTATGATTACGATTACTTTTTTCTGTTAACATAAGGATCATATGTTCACAGTTAATGTAAACAACAAGTCACAAATATTGAATATAATAATGAAATGTCCATAGTTAACATATTTTTGATGGTTTTCTGTCAGAACCAAATATTTCACTTCTTCCACTAAAATCTGTGCAGTGTAACTGTTGCTTACATATCATCAGTGCACAGTTGGTTTACTAGAAAATTATTTGTTAGTTTTTTCTTTTTTTATGGGTTTGCACATATATTTGACCGTTGACTGTTCTTTTATTATCCTCTGCCTGTCAATCAAATGTGACCAAAATATCTATTTCTAAGGCCAAAGATATTGTTGGTGATGCTGTTCACTAATGTGTTGTTTTGTATGGATTTAGGGACATTTATTTTGTTAAGTTTGTTATTAAGTTGCTGATTATCTGTCACTGAAAATATGCGACCCGGCTAACTTTCTAGATTTGAAAATCTGGCCCAACTTAATATGTAATTGAATAGCCCTGGTTTAGAGGAGTAAACTGCAACAGAAAACGTGAGACTTGTGAAAATTAAGAAGTGGGAGCAACCCCACGGTCAGTGGTTCCCTTGAGGGTTCCTCCTGGCTACAGGTCGAGGTGTACTTGGACAAAACACTGAAACCGCGTAGTAGTGCTGATATGTACTGTCTGGCAGCTGTCCAACAACAATTTCATCAAGGGGATCAATAAAGTATATAATTATTATCAATACTACTTGGATACTTAAATGTGCTAATTAACAAACAAATCATGGGTCAGCAGAATATTTGTATGAACAGAGCATTTAGTTACAGATGTTTGCTAAATTATTATTGTGCAATATCAGTCTCTAACCTGTTCTTAAAACATTCTCTTGGAATGGATATAAAATGCTAATATATACATGTAAAAAGCCAGTTTGAATGGAAATACTCAGACATGCTGAAGTGCCTGCAGAAAAAAGATGAGTTTAAACTGGTGTAGACTTAGGTAGATATGACAGGCTATTCAGAGCTGTCAAGAGTCTGTGGTTTATGCTCTCAGGTAATGAAAATCCCTCTCTGTTTGAAATGAAGTACAATAATGTTGACACAGTAATCTCAGCTGAAGTCTTGTTGTCAGAGTAGGGAGATGGTGCCAGGCCCAGGTCTGAGTGGATTGTGAATAATTTGAACTGACTCTCTTCTCAGTGTTAGAGAGCAACATCCATTAAAGCAAGGTTTTAAATTGGTTACACGGTACTTATAGAAATAATTGAGCATTATTTTTTATTAACAATTAGTAAGAGTAATATTTCAGTGAAATGACTTTCCAGTGCATAAACGGATAATTTAGTCAGCTTCAGCTTCTTGCTGAAGGACATTTAGTGACAGACAAATGTTCTATCTGTGTCTCAGTGATGTTTATTAATGATCAGAATATGCATACTTTGTTTCCTTAATAAGATAAACGTTAGACACTCACAAAAACGTATTTGCAGTTTAGCTGTACATGAATGTCATTTTTAAGGTCGGTATAATCGTCGATATTGACTTTAAAAATGGATTACAGAAAAAAAAAATGGTAATCACAGATGCTCACAATTAACAACACGTTAAGTTAAGATATTATGTTTCAGCATCTACAAGAACTTTAAATGTAATCTTCTAATGTAATGTAATCATCTTTTTCCCATTCACTTTTTTTTTTTTTAATTAACATTACAGTGAGATAACACACTAACTTTTGAAAATGTGCATTGTACTCACCCCTTATCCTTGTCATTTCTCTTTTGTGATTGGTTAACAGAGGTATGTGACAGCCCACTTGTGTCCAATTTGCCACCATCATCCTTCCAAAGTTCCTCCCAGCTGTCCAGCAGTCATGGGCCAGTCTTTGCCAAGGTCAACAGGAGAGAAGGTAAGAAATCATTGCTACTTTTGTCCAGCTTAAATATTTTACTCTTTGCGGTGACTGCACATTTCAAGACAGATTTATACCTAGGGCATAGTCATAAATAATAATTGATTAGTGTTATGGTCCAGGTAGTGACTGTGGTGCATGACCAAGCTTCATTTATTTGACACAGAACTTTGCACACAGGGAGTTTGACAAACTTTATTACCCACATTTCATTGCCCACACTTTAATCAAACATGAGAGGTAAAATCCTTGGATATAATATCTTATTATGTAAAGAAGGTGGAGATGGCAATGACATCGAGTCATGGTTAATGAGTCCACTGCAGAGACAGTTTTTCATTTTTTTTGGCTGACCACAAAAGCAGCACAACACTCAGCTGAGATTTATTTTGGTCAACATGACAAATTTGAGCCTCTTGATTTGAAGGGATGGGATTTGAATGGATTTTATCTCATAGAGTTTTTAATTAAATTGCACTCAAAAATTTCCAGTTCAAAAATGTTGTTTTAATATGACCACTCCATTCCAAGTGTTTGCTTCATGTACAGATGTGGACAAATTAAACAAACAAATTAAAAAGATACCACCCTTAACCTAATATTTTGTTGCACAACCTTTAGAGGCAATCACTGCAAACAAGCTCTCACTGAGACATCTGCACCTGCAACAGGAAGTTTGCCCCTCTCGTCTTGCTCAAACTGCTCCAGCTGTCTCGTGTTTGAAGGGCGGCTTCTCCAGACTGCATGTTTCTTTCCAGTTGTTCAACAGGACGCAGATCAGGGCTCATAGAAGGCAAATTTGGTTTAGTCCTTAGTCATTCTTGGTACACTTAGCTGTGTTTTTTAGGAACCATAACCTGTGACTGAAATGGAGCTTCCTGATGTTGGGCAGTACATTTTGCTCCAGGATTCCTTGGTGGTCTTGAGATTTCTCTGTTCCCCACAGATTCATGGGCCAGATGCAGCAAAGCAGCAAAACATAACCAGGTCTCCTCCATGTATGTAGTTACAGCAGTGATTCTCAAAGTGTATGGTGAAATGGTGACAAACGGGGCGCAAATGACCTGGAGGAAAAGTCACACTCATCATAGTTGCAGCTTCTTATGGAAAGAAACATCCCAGTATTTTAACTACTTCTCTTGGTTATAATTCTGTTTGTGTAGTTTTTCAGCGGTTATAATGTAAAAATGAAAATATTCAGCCACCCATGATGCAGCACACGAGGACAGTGCGTGGAAAAGCATGTGTAAAATAATTTATACATACAGCAGGAAGTTACAAACTAGGGCTGGGCTTTAACAGTATACCCGTTTATAGAATGAACATTATATAGAAAATGTAAAAACAGAGCTATTTCACTCAGTATCAGGGAATTAATTTAATTTTTTTAAATTTACATAATAGTGACTTTCTTTACTTCAGTCATTCTTTGAAAACAAGAAAAAACATGTCTCAGTTATAAATTCTGATGACAGTCTGTTTTAATAATATCCTTATAATTAATTCTTATAATGTCTTTGAATTGCACCTGAAACGTTTTGTACAAGAAAATATCGGGATATAAAAGCTATATCATGACGGAGCCAAAATATACCAGGATATAAATTTTTGTTCATATCACCCAGAAAATAAAATAAAATCTGCATCAGTTTACAACAAAGCACTAATGTCATCATAAAAAGTCACAGACAGAACTGACCAGTGTAAGAAACCACACGTGATAGCAGAGGAGATCATACATCCCACAGCTTTAGATGTTAATGAATGTGATGTTATAGGCTTTTCTGTCAATGTTTTCTTGAGGTGGGGTGTGAGAATATTTCTTCCTGCCAGGTGGGGAATGATAGAAAAAGTTTGAGAACCACTGAGTTACAGCGTTCTTTCACTGAAATCTTGATTTAATGTGTCTGTGATAGAGCTGATGTGACTTACCAAAAAGTTTTGTCTCATCTGTCAAAGGACATTCTACCAGAAACATTATTACTTGTTTGCAATTTAGAAAATTTCATGTTTTTCTTTAAAAAAGTGGAGTCCTCCATGAAGCCCACCGTCACTCAATGGTGCGATCGGTCGCTGATGCACTGATCTTGCACTTCAGCTTGTTTGAAAGTTGTCCTTGAATCTGTGGTCAATGGTTCTTTTGCAGCCACTTCCAGGGAGGATGGCTATAGGCCCATGGACTGTACACTTAATAATACTTGCAGCTATAATCTTAAGGGTATTTTAAAGCCTTTACTTTTTAACACATAGGAACTTTTCCACAGGACCAAGAAACTTTTGAGGATTTCAGACATGTACAACTGGAGGAATCATTTGCTAAATTTAGTTCCTGTATGACACTCAATGTAACACTGTGCTTTAGGGGAAATAGTTACAGCTCGTCAAGCAACTATTGGGCAGAACTTACAGGACTGATTGCCCTGTATCTGCTTTAGAGACAGTTCTGGAGATTTTTCCTTTTCATTACATGTCTCCTTTGTATTTGTTCATGGCATGCAGCTCAAACATGAGAATCTAATCTTCACAGTTCTCGAGATGTGATGGAAATGCAAACAGAAATGGGTCCATGTTCCCCGGAACAATTTGTGCAAAATTGCTCAATGTAAGAAGTTCCTGTTGGCTCAAGCTCTGCGATAAATACTCTTCTCTACCCTCTTCCCTCAGAGCAATGATCTTTTCCATTTTTCACAGTTGTTTGAAAATACGGACATTGAGGGGTTTGGGGTGCAGGCTATTTATAAAAAAGTTTTGCCTTTTGTAGCTTTAAACTTCATGCACTTGGACAGTTGTTGACATCAACTGTCAAAAAGCACCTTCAGGCCAGTGAAATGTTGGGAGCAGACTGAGAAAAACTGATGTCCCTCGAGTGCACAGTATCTCCCCTATTTACTGACACATTTTCTTCCATGGGCTGCAGTGGTGCATTTTCCACTTTGTGCAGGAGACAGTCTTTGTCTGTCTACAGGGCACTTAGCACAAAACATCAAAGGCAAACCTCAGTTGTATTCATACAGTGTGGTTGCTGGGGACAGAGAGAAGGAGATAGCAATAAAGACAAAATATATATGCAGGTAGGTGAGTGGACATACAGTACTGTATACTGAAGACAGACAGAATACCAGTTACTGCCAACTATCTGTATTATAGAAATTCACTGGAATTGTATTAAACTAGTGCATCCAAAACTCTCCACAGACCCACTTCCACACAACTGTGGTATAAATCTAAGGTGTAATTCACCAGCCACAATACAAATTCAAGAGGGAGCTCTCTACTGGATGCTGATGCAGGGCTTTGTGGAGTCCTATCATGGCTTGTTTTGGAGCTTTTGGGCTGGAACATTTAGCAAATTTCTCCATTTACAGAGCTCAGTGTGTGACTGTGGTTTCATAGCAGATAATCATCAGGTAGTGTGGGATTTCTCTCTTTTACTCCGACTGTAAGAATAATTTGACTAACGTGAAGACAGATTGGAGATAATACAGCACTATGTTGTTTTCTGAGTGAGTTGATTTGAAGGCTGGATTTTTTTTTTTTCTGTAAATGCATTCCAACAGATTGTGGGAAAGTACAGTGGAGGAGAAATAGTTGTCCTCATTTCTTGGGTCTGTAGGCACCACTGAAACATAAAGCCAATCACCCAGCTGGACCAACTCCAGCAGCTGGCAGTACATAGCATAGGCATAAGGCATGTCTTTGCAATGTATAAATCCAGTCATGTAGATTCAGCACTGACGTCAAGTTGTTCTTTGAACCTGCAAATATCTATCTGTATAATATGTAAGAAACAGTATGGAATTTTAAAAAAGCAGCCACTTTCTAGTTTTGTCAGCTTGTGACTGTTTACCTGGTATTCACCAGAGGAAAGTATCACTGGCTCTGTTTCATTGATAAACGGGATGTGAAAAGCAGAACTGAAGAACAGAGCTAACTAAAGTGTCCTGTTGATTACAAAATAGAACAGACTCAACAAAACTCTATCACAGGCCAAGTAGCCAGCTGGGATGTCAAGGTTGCAACACTCACACATGCTACCTTGGCCCTCGCTGTTGCCAGTTAGTACCATCTCGGCTGGCCAGTCCATATGGGGGCTGGCGTTGAAAGGACTGTTCACACATGGTGGCCAGTTAATCCCATTTAAGCATCACAGTGCTGCTTCCAGTGTTGAGCATTTCTGTATACTTTGTGGCTGCACACTGAATGGGGCCAGCAGCAACAGGAGGAAGCAACAGCCCTGCACTCATGCAAAGTGGACAATTAATTAAGTTTGGAAAGACTTGATCTTTCGTATAGAGGTAGACGAGTGAGAGGAGCCTTGACATGCAGATGGGAGGAGGCCAAGGAGACGTAAAGTTAGAGGAGATGAGATGAGTAACAATAGCTCAAGTTGAGCAACAATTTTCAATATAAAACAAAAGCAGCTTGTAGGCAGAATAGCAAGGCTGGTAATATTGACCCACATTAATTCAGTAAAAGTATTAAAATCTCTTTGATGTTAAATATCACAGTCATAATAACATACTGAAAGTCTGATGCCCTATGCCCTGTCCTCAGCACAACTGTAACATCCTCAGTGTCTGTAGTTATGAATTAATGTAGTTATTTAATCAATTAATATCAATATTACTTTAACTAATATTGCTTCTGTGACACCAGACAAAGTGACACCAATGCAGGCAAAATGATTTACAGTATAGAATGTAGTGTCTCTCTATTAGTTATTCCTGTGCCTTAACTGTGCCAATCCTTAAAATACAAAGTAATGAGGTCAGTCATGCTGCACAGTGGAAACCTGGTTTTCGCACACAAAGCGGCACAGCACGTGCACGCAGGTTTATACATCCACAGCAGGTACACTTTATACAAGCTGATCAGTGCAACTGCAAAGCTCTGTCAGTACGTGGTCATGACTTTTTTCCCTTCCGGCTACCTGGGCAGCAGTAGTGAGTGCCGGGGCCAGTGTGCCAATGCACTTGAAATCTGGGGGAAAAGTCTACAACTGATGATCCATGATGCAACAGAGTCAATTACAAATGCATCCTTCACTGAGCTGTTGCTCTTTTAGAGCTAAGCAGAATTAAAGGGAGCTCCCCACAGAGTTCACTAGGCTCATCTTAATTGTTTGCATCCAGATATGCACATGTCAGTATGCAGAAATGAGTGGCTGAAACATGTATTGTCCTACGTGAAATAGGGTTCAGTTTAATGCAACTGCAGATCATGGTGATCACCATGATACATAATCTGGCACTGAGTTGTTTCTCCAGAGCATTCTACTTAAAATCCTCTCTTCCCTCCCAGCATCACCTTCACTCTTTATTTTCATCACATATTACCTCTTGGTCATATCCTGCCCTCCCACTCTGTTGTACATCTTGTACTATGTGGTCTTCCGTAATTGTACTATCAAGTCAGCCTCATTTTGGCTGCCAAGAAAACATTGAGATAACTTCATTCCATCTTATTGCCAAATGTTAATGACAGCATTTAACATTTATAGGCAAATGTTAATGGCAGTATTTAACATCTAAACGGTCTCTGTTTTTCAGTGGCCCATCCTGATAATTGCACATTAAGACCAATATAATTATGCTGAAATAGGCCTGGAACACTTCATCAGTTCACAGTGATCATTTTCTGGAAGTACTAATTTAGATTTGAAAAGGGGATTTAAACATCAACAAAGGGCTCTAGGTAGGGAACCGTAGAATCAGGTATTGATCTTTGTAAGACATTCATGTGCCACTTCTGCCTCTCCAGGTGCCCATTTAAAGCAGCTCTTAAATACCTTTTGTTGAAATCCACGTCACAGTCACTCTCTTCAAAAATATAACTATATGGGAAAATATTGCTCAATCATTACTCAATCGGTTTACTGACAGTGGCAGGGTTTTTTATCCGTCACAGCTTAGCCCTAAAATGCTAAATACTGTACTTTTGCTTATTGGCTCCCTCTACAGTTGCCAAGTGGAACTCACTTTTACACCATTATACATATGAGTTAAATTGAGTTTATTTGGTGCATTTATCTGTTTATCATTTTAGCAAAGCGATTGTGTGTCAGCCTCCCAGCAGACGGTGATACGGTGGAGATTTAGAATGAAACGGTTAGAGTAATAATGTGCTTTGCTGCAAGTCTCTAGTTTCTATTGCCCGCCTTTAGTCTGATTCTCACCAGTCCTGTTTTTTCATCACCCGCTTGCCTACATTACCACATTTTGTTGAAATTCTCTAAGGGATCTCCAGGGACTGGACCTAATTTTACACTGCTGCACTTGGCTAAGACCTTTAAAACTAGTTATATTGATATATGCAGCTTTTTTAAGACCTCTATATTGGGCATTACCTTACACACAAGCTCCAGTTACCTGTCTTGTTAAAAACCTGCTCTTATTAGGACTTGTTTCCTATTTGGATTTGTTTCTCCTATATGTGCAAATGTTAACATGGCTGTTTATTTGCTCTTGTATATGGCTGCATATTTCTTCATTTCCCAGATTGTCAGGAAAACACCTTAAGCTCTGCATAAAATCAACTGCAACTATGACTCTGTAACTGAAATATGCTTAAAACCATTTGAATTTTATTCAAGCCTACACAGACATATTTATAAATGATGACCACTGTATACTGTATGTTTCAGTGATAGCTTGAAAGGGCTCCCTGTAGTTTAGCCTACATTACAGAATGGCTGTAAGTGTAAGTATTTTTTCTTTATTTTTATTTTCAACACTGTGCATCACTACTGAAGGAATGGATGGAACTGTGTAGTAAACTGTTAAAGACAATATGTTTTATATTTTAAATTCTTTAAAGTGCCTTTTAGCTTTGATGACAGCTTTACACAATCTTGGCATACTCTCATTCAGCCTCATGAGGTTGTCACCTGGAATGGTTTTCCAACAATCTTGAAGAAATTCTCAGCAGTGTTGAGTACTTGCTGGTTGCTTTTCCTTCACCCTCCGGTCCAACTCATCCCAAAACATCTCAATTTGATGCAGATTGTGTAATTGTAGACGCGAGGTCATCTGATCCAGCACTCCATCGCTCTCCTTCTTGGACAAATAGCTGTTACATAACTTAAAGGTTTGTTTGGGGTCAATATCCTGTTGTAAACAAATGATGGTCCCACTAAATGAAAACCAGACAGGATGGGAATTTTGTTATTGGATTGTGCTTCTCTCCTCCAACATGTAATTTCTAATCATGTGATGGGCTTAACTTTGATGTTTTACAAACAGTACACAGCTTCCGTGGTGTATTTTCTGTGTAACGTCGTTCCTCTGGAACACTCTACACAGTGGCCTCCACCATCCCAAAACTAAACAGAGCCCAAAATGCATATGTGAAAACTTAAGGAACCGGCAGTGTCACCAGCTAAGCGCCCCCACACCATCATGTCTGCTCCTCCATGCTTCACATTGGGAACCACAGAATCAGGAACTCTTTACGTCTAACAAAGATGAGGCAGTTGGAACGAAAATTTCGGACAGACTGACATCATTCATTCATTCATTCATTTCCTAAAGTAATGATGGACTGTCTTTTCTCTTTACTTAACTTAAAGTTTCTTGGTATAATATGGATTTGTACAGTAGTTGCAGTAGCACTAATGGGGCTATTGACTCTGTAGCCACTCTTTCTCTGCACAAGACAACTAATGGTCTAAATAAGTTTATGAAGGTAAGAAATGTTACAGGCAGTCTGTGAATTGAAGAACATTCCAGGTGACTATCGTGTGAATATGATGAAAGAATGCCATGAGTGAGCCAAACCTAAATGTAGCTACTTTGGACGATCTAAAATAATAATAATGACATACTTTATCGATCCCCTTTGTTGATTGTTGTTGGACTGCTGTCAGGCAGTACATGTAGACGCGGCTGCAGGATTTCAGTGTCTTATCCAAGGACACCTTCACATATAGCCAAGAGGAACCGGAAATCGAACCACTCACCCTGTGATTCGTAGACAATTGCTCTACCAACAGACCTACATGAGCTACATGAAAATAAGAAAAATAAAGAAACACTGAAGGAAAAGGTCCAAACTTTTGAGTGTGTAAACTTTGAAAAGCGGTGAAGATTCCTTATTTCATTCCTCGTGTCAGATTTTGCGCTGACTTTAATAGGAAATGGGGTGATATGTTGTTCCATACAAGGTTTTCAACAAGAAACTGCTCCACATTTTAAACCATTCCCAGTGAAGTTTCCCAGTTGGTTCCACTAATGCAGATTCTTGACTTAAGATGATGTTGTGCCCTGAGAGGGTGCTCTTATTTGGTGTAAATCAAGGACACTTGTAAAACACTTGTGGTTTCTGATGGGCACACACTGGCTGCTTTGGGAACTGAACTTGTTATCTCTGAGTTTCTGTTCCATCTCCCACCCATGCCTCCATAAAAAAGTCATAATCCAGCCCTGACACCACACGTTCTTGGCCTGCATCCTAGCACTGAGCCAAGAGGAAGCATCCAAAATAGCATTCCCTTTGATGCCTTCATGCTGGGCCCCAATAAATTCATGTATGATGAGCAGCAATGACACATATTTACAATGCTGTGAAAAAGTATAACCCAAGTAAATAAAAATTCAGTTTTATATTTTGATTTCATTTATTAATAGATTTAATTTAAATGATAATTTCATTTATTAAGGGAAAAAAGCTGTCCAAACCTGTCTGTCCTTATGTGAAAAGGTTATTACTTTTTTTTACCCCACTCCACCTCTGCATTTTATAATTACCTGCTTTATCTTTGTGGAATATTGAAACATTTTTATTATATATGTAAAAATAAAAACAGAATCAGGCAGGGGGAAAATACTTCTCCTGGAGACTGCACTAATGTTTGGTATGCTGGTTACTACTACTAATACATTTAGGTGAACTTGAGTAAGGACATGGGCACCTTGTGTACCCTCAGTAGATTAGCACACAACTGACCTTTAGGTAGAAAAACTGTTTTTTAATGGCCACTGGATGAATACATTTTAATAATAAAATATTCTGCAGTCAGTACTGTGATTTAGCAAGGTTTATGTTAAAATCTGTTTCTGTTGTACTAATCAAACTTGTATTGATTTTAGCTGCACAGTCTGCTGTCCTTGGAAAACAAAAAGATCACACTCCAAAGCTTGTGGTCAGATTCATTTACTATTAATTTAGTTCTGTAAGTCACAACATGAAATGTTTTATTTAGTTGGTTTTACAATAATACAGATGTAGACCCCTTCTATATCAATATTATAAAGTTAAGTGCAATATACAGTAAATAAAGCTGCCTTGCTTGGTTTGTAGCAGTGGGTGTTGAAAACTGTCACTGAAACTGAAAGTTGGCATTTAATATCTGATGATATGCATGATAAATTATTCACTCACTTTTTCATCAGATGCATCTTGATTTATTTAAATCGCAGAATTTACAGAAGTTTAATCAAGCAGCAGCACAGGGAAACTTTACAATAAGATGCCAAATTAAATGTAGCATAAACATAAATGAAGATGTGCAAATGTAATATCTGTCAAAGAAATTTGGTTTTGGTACCTGCACTGGTATTGAAACATTTCAAGTTCCATATTAAAGTCCGTAAGTTAAGTTGACATGACATGACATAAATTGAAGGAGGTTGCCTATAGTGACAGATCTAGAGAAATATCACCTGACTCCGCAGCTACCCTCAATTCTATAGAGCTTTTCCTGTATGCTCACGTGCTTGGGAGAAAAAGAACAAAAGGTTAAGAGAGAAAATTATACTTTATTATTAAAGTATTACTGCTTTAAATTAAAATATCATGTGTATATAGAAAAATATGAATGTAGTAATTGTTATCCAGTAAAATTAGCATTTTAGCAGGTACACTTTTGCAAGGCACTTTAGCATGCCACATTCTCATCCTGACTGGTTAATCATGCTAATTTGAATGTCCAGCAGATCAGAGGTGCACTGCTCCTGACCTGTCTTTAACCTCAATTTACCTTCTTAAAGGAAAAAGAAAATCTTTGGCGCTATTGGACAGTTAAGGAGCAAAAACTGGATCAGAACTGACAATCATGAACAACATAGCTGTTTCGGTGATCAAACATATAATGGGTGACTAACATAGTGTATAGTGTGTCATTTTCTTCCACAAAGATCTTCACACTCTCATTTCACCAATTTCTACTTTGGTCTCTATAGTTCTTGATAATGAGACCTACCTTTCTCTTTGTTTATCTCCTTCTCTCTCTCTTCCTAATTCTTTCCCTAGGAGTCATCTCTAGGAGATGTCAGCTCCTAAATCTCTCTCTCTCTCTCTCTCTCTCTCTCT
>JAUBNQ010000020.1:21059687-21070159 GCA_032353495.1 Ctenopoma kingsleyae
TTCATTATGTTCGTAGAAAACATAATCCAGTTGCAGTTACTTTTCCCACAGTAATGTGTTTGTGATTGAAGTTTAATTGCACAGCAGCATCATTTTTTTGGAGGCTGGGTTGATTTGTTTCCAGTTTCCAGTAGGAATCCCAATGCAACAGAGCCAGAGCACACAAGGGAGAATGAAAAGTAAAATATTCATAAATTGTTTCTGGGAATGTATCATGATAGAACTATCTTCTACTCCACATACTTCATGTTGCATTTTCCAGCACCAGCTTTTGAGTTCTGTGCACATCACATTTTATCCAGGAGCCAGGAAAAGCTTTTGTTGCAGGCACTCTGAGCAATCTGCATGTCTTGGGGAGTTTTATGGTGGGGAAGTTTAAATTCAGAGTTTGGAGGAAAAGTGTTGCTATGGACATACGGAGATCATCAGTCGACTCATCCAACAGAGTTTAGAGTTAAATGGAGATGTGCCAGACACTGTTGTGAGACATCAATACTCCTGTAGCTAACTTTATGTCTGGTTCTTCCAAACAGCACACTAAAGACTCTCGATCATATCACAGAGACAAAATAACAGTGTCTGGCTCGTTCTGTAAAACCAATGTTGAATTCATGAGTTTGCTGCTGTGAAGCCACTGAGCAAAAGTTTGCCACCTTAAATGTTTCCAGCGAATGTCAATGAGAAAGCCTCATGAAGTGGTACTGCACATCTCCTCAGGGCTGCAGTGACAGCGGCTATGACTATGTGTAAGACTGTGCATTTTCCCACTGTACAGAATACCATTAAACACCACAGAGTGACTGACGCAGCATGATAATTCTGTGAACTCTCTTGCTGCCCTCGAACCGTTACATTCACATTCATCGTCACACATCAATACGCCTGACTGTGGTCAACGATACAGTAAATGCGTTTCAACATGAGTTTGGCAAAAATATGGATTTAACATGTCAGTTCTGCTCTTTCGTGTTAACTTGTGGTGTTCTAATGAGGAAAAGAGATGACCAGTGAGCCAGGAAGATGCCAGACAGATTGACGGGTTTTCATTAAATTGTTTTGTTACAGAGTTTATAATTAATCCTTCAGAGACCCCTACAGACTATCCTCATGACCAGTGGAGAAATGAAGAATATAGACTGAATGCAAATACAACATATTTTATTCTGTTGTAGAGCATTTCATTCCACAGAGAGTTTGTGTGCACACTCAAAGAATGAGGTTGTACTTGTGATTAAATATTTGCTGCCTTAAAAATGGATTTTCAACTTCAAAGTTTCTCCAGCTCGCACAACAAGCACATGACTGGAGAAGGCAAGCTGATCACATTTCAACAGTGCAACAGTCTTAGAAAAAAGAAAGATACACAGAGGCAGGAAGTAAGTTCCTAATGGAAATCATGCCACTGCTGCACCTGATAATCTAAAGGTGCCTGGCTAATCAAGGTTTATGTTTCAAGACTCAACAGAAAAAAAATACAGCTCTCATTTGTTTAAACAGACATTATATTTATTTTCCTGACAGATATGTGGTGGTTGTGCAAATAATGACTGTAAAATGAAATAAAAGTGAATGCATAAATATCATGTATCAGAACTGCAAAATCAAAAAGACTGACTTTTGCTATCTTTTGTTAAATACAACTGTTTTAATCTCATCTTAATCTAATCAGTTTGCCATTGTTTCTGTGGTTTTTGCAGGATTTTAGTTATGAGGAAGTAATGTACTGTCTGTCGTGGCTGAGCTGATAACAGCGAGGAGAAACTGCGCGGCTAAAAACATTTGTTACTGAATGCACTGAATAGGTTGAATAATGTCTAGCATCATCTTACTATTTGTACTTATCCATTTCATCAATTTTTGTCTGCCTACTGTATTCTATTGTAAATATTTATTTATTTCTCATGTATGTAACATTTTTTATTGTTTAATTGTGCTTTTATCATATAAAACCTGGGTCATGCAGAAGTTTATCATAAATTTTATTCTAATGTATATTTAATATGAAGACATTCACTTTTTCAAGGTGATATTGATAGATTTTGATTGATAATTTATTTTCCGTTCTTGTATAGTTCATTATAGTGACACACCTTTCTCATTTATCAGTAAGATGATTATACTTGTTATTACAGGTATTATCATCATTTTTCTCCAGCAGCTCTTCCTGTCTTTTGAAACATGTCAATGTGGGAAATTAGTTTTCCATTAGAACGATTATTTTTTGTTTCGGTGACATCTCCCATTAGTGCTCAGGGTGCAGGACACTCACAGTCACAGACAGTCATATCAAATTAATTCACACAGAAGTCACTCAGTACTCTCAGCTAGGTCCTGTGATGCAGATGATGTTGCATCTTGCTGAGTATCTGTAGACATCCTGGAGGGTTTACTTTGCCATTCTGTGAGCGCTCTGTATTGTCAGACACAGATTAGCAGGACAAAGCACAGGTATTATGCTGAAAACCCTCCTGAGGTGAACTTTATCCCGTATCCTCGATTTTGAGGCTTATCTTTCTCAGGTCCGTTTCGCTTTAATTAACCAACAACAGGCATGAATCCTGTTTAGGGGCCAAAGTCAAAGCAATTTTGTCTCTGGTGTTTATGTAGCCTTTTTCTCTTCCCATCTTTTTTTCTTCTTTTTGACGTAACCAAACAGGATGCAGGCTAAAAATGCAGTTGTGACAGAATAAATGCTGATACTGTAGATGTGAAAGGTCAGCAGTATGGAGGAGGAGATGCAAGGTCTTTAGGAGGATTTCCGAGCCATCTGCCTGTCAGAGTGATTTCCTTTGACATGGGATCTTATTCTTTTGGGAAACCAAGACAGACTGATGTACAGACAGACACACTAATAGATCACAACAACAATGGAGCGAAAGACAGGCAGGAAACCAACAAGACAGTAAAGCAGTCTGACAGTGTGAAAAAAACAGGACATACATGTGAAGAGACGGACAGCAGCCAAGGAGAAACTGATACGCAAGCAGACCATCAAATGGGCTCATTCATCAAAAAGACAGTCAAACTCAGGACAGTTTTTGGATGACGCTGACAATATTTCCTTCTTTCTGTGCCTTTTGTACAGAAGGCAACAGATTATGATGAATGGACTGACAGTTTGAAGAAAAAAAAAGACTCATATGTGCTAAGAAACGCACACATAGATTCTATTTATTGTTTTGATGTAATGCCTGAGACAAACACAAACTTCTAATAAGTTGTTGTTGAGGATGTTAAGATTGTACTGACCAATAAGGTTTGTTTTTTTTTATTAACCACACTTTTTGCACGCAAATAATGACTTGTTGCTGAAAGACATCACTGTTACTAAAATTACAAATGAATGTATAAATTAGCAAACCGAAACTGTTGTTAAATCTAATGGCTTTAGTTTGGTTTAGTATTTTTGTGCACACATGCAAAAGTACAAAGTAATGTACATAGTAACAAAAGAAAATGTGAAGGAGAGGTGCAAAAAGCCTGCTTGAAAAAGGAGATCTCCAACCCAGCACTGTGCAACCCTGCCAAAGCATTTATGTTTATGAAGCTCGTTATGCTCAGTTGTTGGTGGTGATGTCAGAAATGTGTGCTGTATGTATTACTGATGTCATACTTAGTGGTGCTGTATTTTTTTTTTGCATTTATTAACTGTGGAGCAGAATATTATGCACTGTTTCTGCATTATATAAGTGAGTAACAAACTCACTTACCTCAACCTCGAAGCTACAGTACAACATATAAGATAATTAACACACGGAAACAAAATCAACATTTCAGGCAAAGAACATTTTATGGAGTTAAAATGTTTCCATCTGTTACAGGTTCATTGATGAAGAAGTGGAATGTTTCTTGGGGGCCTGGTAATTCTGGTATTCTAGCAGCCTTGAAGCCGCAGGACTCGCACGCTTGACTCTCGTCCCTTTTCAGCAGCGCGTCCTGTCGGTGCAGGTCTGTGGGCCTCCTCCTGCACTACTTCAGACAGATGTCCCAGGCAAACTCACTTCAGCCATCTTGTTAACACGGTGTAATGAAACTGTGCCGGTCAAATCATAGGAGTTACTCTAACAAAATGTTGGTAGAAAAATGAAACATAAAAGAAAAAAAGGAAGGGGAAGTTGGTTTTTCCCCCTTAGTTGACCCCTGATAAGGTTCTCCATGTTCATTAAAGCAGTGGGGGACATGTCCTGAGAGGGGCAATTCACACTGCCCAGGTCTGGAGATGTGCATAGGAAAGTACCTTGTTTATGTGAAACCCCCCCTTATCTATGCCATCCTGCCATAGATGGGGTTAAGAGGTCACATGGGCACTTAAACAGGGCCCTGGTGTAGTTTTAAGGATGGAGGTTAAGAAGCCACCCCCCTTTAGCTTGAATTGTCCAGGCCTGGTGACGCAACATCATGTAGTGTTGGTTGAGAGGAGAAAAATGGAAAGAAATCCCCGGGGTGAGCTTCAAATAAGTACAATGTGTACAGCAAAATATGTTCGTTTCAAAAGTGCTAGCATGTCTTGTTAGCACAGGTAGCAACATTGGTATGTTTCATTCAGCAATAAAAGGTTAACGTAGTGCAGTGTTGTTCTATTGCCACAAACAGTCTCAACTAAACTGGTTTCTCTGAGTCATAAACATTATGTTTTTCTAATTTACCTATAGACAGACACTCTTTAAGTACCAAATTAGTTGATTTTGGAACCACTCATGTCATTTCAGGCACTGACACATGATTCTTTTTTTTTCTTTTTTTACACCTAGTTTGAGAATTAGAGTATCTTTGTGTCTTCGTGTCTCTTCTTCCGTTTTTCATTTGCCTTGAACAAAATGGGGACAATTAATAGTTGCACCCTTAAGGTCTGCTCCCCTCCTCTCTTCAGAACCGCACTTCATCAGCTCTTTATGTATCCTATAATAGTAGACAAATATCTCCTAAACCCAAAGTTTGCATGGTGCATGGTGGACTATAAACACACTTTACTTTATCAGTGCATTGGAACCTGGAATCCAGCCTCAAGTTCATTGTTATTCTGTAAATGAAAGCTATTGAGGGTAAGGCTCTGTAATTGCAAAGTAATACAGTAGCTGCATGATCTATGAGGTAGCTGGTGTACAGGGGAGGCTGAAGAATGAAAGAGCAAAATAATACACAGGACCTTGGGAGAAAATCACTTCTGTCTGATGCATCGGTTGGCCATTTCTCAAACCGTAATTACACTGATCTCTGGATTCCCAACCTTTCTGGAATCTGACCACAGTTTGTGGAAACATGAATAATGGAAATCCTAAAGGAGTCTCAATTAGATTTATATATTGGAGGAAAATGAATGATTAAACTCTTAATATCTTCAGTGTTAAATAGCTTTGGAAATCTCTGACAGATAGTGTTATATTGGTAATAAGTTATTACCACACATTCAGCTGCAGCGACTTGGCCCTGAAACCATCAGGACTCAGTGTCAGAGACAAAGTCAGAGAGGCATGTTATTGTAATTCCACCACATCCGTTTATGTTTCATTAAACAGCTTTATAATATACAGTCCGGACCAGCGATGGATGGAGGATTATGAAGAGCATCAATAATAAAGGAGCAGCCAGATGAGTGTGTGCGTGCGTGTGCGTGTGGCCTGTAGCCACCCCAGGAGAACTCAACACACAGTCAGACAAGGCCTCCCCTTTGACTCTTGCGATCAGCTTTGCATGATGATTACATCCTCTACAGTGATTTATGTGGCGCTCACAGCCCACCGGGCTGCTCTTAACCCAGTGGGAAATCCAATAGTCAGATGGGTTGAATGTGTTGACATGAAGTTAAGTCCACAAAAGGGTACATTACACCAAGGAACAGAACATTTTAACCATGGGTTACCTTTACTAGGGCCTCTATCTTGTCCTCAGGGTTTCATTTACAAGTGGTGCCTGAAAGTTTGTGAACCCTTTAGAATTGTCTACATTTCTGCATAAATATGACCTGAAACATCATCAGATTTTCACACAATTCCTCAAAGTAGATAAAGAGAACCTAGTTATATAAATGAGACAAAAATATTTCACTTGGTCATTTATTTAATGAGTAAAATGATCCAATATTACATATCTGTCAGTGGCAGAAGTACGTGAATCTTTCATTTCAGTATCTGGTGTGACCCCCTTCTGCAGCAATAACTGCAACTAAACGTTTCCGGTAACTGTTGATCAGTCCTGCACATTGGTTTGGGGGAATTTTAGACCATTCCTCCTCACAGAACAGCTTCAACTGTGGGATGTTGATGGGTTTCCTCGCATGAACTGCGCGCTTCAGGTCCTTCCACAGCATTATTATTTTTATTTTTTTTGTGTGTGTGTAAGACTCATTACAAATACTTTTTAAACAAGTGAGTTTTCAAATGTTTTTTAAAGATGGTGATAGTCTCAGCTAGTCGAATGGAGCAGGGAAAGTCGTTCCACCAGCCAGGGACCACAAAGGAAAATAGACTCGACTGGGATTGGAGACCCCGTGAAGAAGGAATTTTTAGTCTCCTCTCATTTGCAGATTTGAGAGGGCGTGCATGAGTGTAGCTTACTAATAGCGTGTTGGTGTAAGAGGGTGCACTTCCATTTACAGCGCTGTAGGCAAGCATCAAGGATTTAAACTCAATGCGAGCAGCTACTGGGAGCCAGTGGAGAGAGGTGAGAAGAGGCGTGACATGGGTGTATTTCGGCTGGTTGAAAATGAGGCGGGCTGCTGCATTTTGGACCATTGCTCCGTCAATGATGGCAAGTCATCCTGGCCCAGATGCAGCAAAATAGGCCCAAACCATGATACTACCACCACCACGTTTCACAGATGGGATAAGGTTCTTATGCTGGAATTCAGTGTTTTTCTCTCTCCAAAGATAACGTTTCTCATTCAAACCAAAAAGTTCTATTTTGGTCTCATCCGTCCACAAGACATTTTTCCAGTAGCCTTCCGGCTTGTCCACATGACCTTTAGCGAACTGCAGACGAGCAGCAATGTTCTTTTTGGAGAGCAGTGGCTTTCTCCTTGCAACACTGCCATGCACACCACTGTTGTTCAGTGTTCTCCTGATTGTGGACTCATGAACATTAACATTAGCCAGTGCAAGAGAGGCCTTCAGCTGCTTAGAAGTTACCCCGGGGTCCTTTGTGACCTGGCTGACTATTACACGCCTTGCTCTTGGAGTGTTCTTAGTTGGTCAACATTTTCCTTCTTAAATAAATGACCAAATGGAATATTTTTCTCATTTATTTAACTAGGTTCTCTTTATCTACTTTGAAAATCTGATGATGTTTCAGGTCATATTTATGCAGGTTTTCACAAACTTTCAGACACCACTGTACATAGATGTGCAGTACAGCTTTTGTGTTAGTGTCTGTTTGGTTTTTACAGGGCTCTTGTTGTTATAATAGAAAATATACTTAAGTCTGACTTGCATTTAGCTGCCAGTGCACATTAAACCTTTTTAAAAGACAACAGTGGGTTCCCTTTCTGCTGCACAAATGTACACATGTGCAGCTGCAAGCCTTTCGTCATAGAGACTAGTTGTAATGTAGCCTATTGCATTAAAAGTACACGTGGAGATACAGGCAGGGGTTAGCGAGAGTGTTTTTTTGTGTAACAGTGAGGCAATGAAATATAATCCTGGAAGTCCAATTGCAGGAACACAAGTGTTTAAAAAGCTTATTACATGAGCAATCTGTGCACTAATATAATGTTATGGAAGCACGTTGTAGTGAATTTAAATGCAGTTTACATTTGGAACTCTCTTACTACATTACTGTATATATTTTACTTAAATGAAAGTACATACATATTACAAAGATAAGACAGATTTTGAAGTGCTGACTTCTCTAATCCATGTTCAGTATAAACACAGTTTTTTGTGCTTACAGGTCCGACAGAGTGAAGCTGTTGTCAGTGACATTCGTTTAAAATCAAGACCATGTTTTGTTTTCGAAGAGATAAGATTCAACAGTTTATTAAACCACTAACGGAGATCCCTGTTAAGAGTGCAGCCCCAGGTGCTGTGCTGCTTCTTGCTATTGGATGATGACAGCAGGCAATTTAAAACAGCCTGAAACAATAATGATGATGGGGACACAAGTTCAGCATTTGAATAAAACCCAAAAGGTACAGTAGCTTTTCAGAGTGCTGCTCAGTCATTTAAGGAACTTTTATATTTTAGCAGTAAGAGAAAAGCAACTACAGCTGAATCTCAACAGTTAATGAATAACTTTTATCTGTCTACTTCAAGTACGGCTCATTATCTGGTGGTTTTTGTTGTGCTGCATCTTATACAGTATAAGGTTCTGCATGGATGTAGACCACACTTTAAAATCAATTGTATGCCCATGTATGTTTATAACAGCGTTTTACATTAACAGGATCTGCTATTTATGCCAAATACTGTTATACACAGACACGCAATTTGTAGATGTGACTCAAATAACCTGTTTGTTTTTAACGGAACCTCTGGGTTTTAAAGATAAAATGTGCTTTCTGCTTTACAAATGCAGCAAGATCTATAATATCCTTGCTGCCAAGTGCCTACAGAAATAATCTCTAGTTGTTTCCTTGCTGGACGACTTAACTTTAGCAAGGATTCTGCTGATGGATAAAAAAGTAATCCAACTTTATATCAGTTTTTTTAAACTATAACTTGAATACAAACAACATTTTAAATCAGTTAAAACTGTTTATTTTAAATGGGGTTTGGAAATGTGCTGGGTTCAGGGAACAAAAGAATAAAAATATGACTGCCTTCAGAAAAACCTTAAGTAGATCTCTAGTCACATTAAAGCCACGTGGACCAATACAATTGCAATAAAATTGGAAAACGACAGAAAAGTCACTTCCCTTTCATGTCTACGTGGAACGGGGAGAGACACATTTGCTGCAGGGCATGAACTGACCCGTCTCCTCGCTGAGATCAATCTGATTGACTAAAATGAAGAAAAATATTTTGCAACATGCTGCAGTTGAGTGAAAGGGAAACATATTAAGTTTGTGACACCAAGCAGCATAGTGTATTTGAAAAGTTCAATTCTGTGAAACATGAGCTGGCATTTGCATAAAATGCTACACGTAGGACCCCTAATTGAAGAACGTGTTCTGGTACAAAATTTTTAAACTGAGAAAGTGAGTCACAGCCTTAGGGACTGAGCCAGGCTGAGGCAAATATGCAGTGAAAAACAAATCCCAACAGCTCCACATTACAATGAACAAAAAGTCTCTAAATGTTTGATCGTCTCATTTTAATTCTGCCTGCAAAGAGGGCAAAAGGTGCCAATTTTCTCTGACATTCCGGCTCCGTGAGTGACAGAAGATGGGTGTGTTATTGAGTTAATGAGAGCGACCAGAAAGGCCACTCTGATGATCGACAATGATACCACTGACATTTTTTTCCCCACTTTTAGATTGATCAATACAAGACTTGAACATGAAATACTAAACATTAGAATGACACAAGACTTGTTTTGGGGCCATTTGGGTAAACACAACATTGAAATACCACCACATTAGAATTTGTTATAGTGAAGGTGTGGACATACTGTTACTTAATTCCACATCCAGCAGATACAGAACATTTATATTCATTCTAAGTCATGTTTCTATCCAATCAGTTTTCAAAAATCAGGTGTATTAAACATTGCACACTGCAGATGTAATATGGGACAGCTCAGCAACACGGAAAGGTCAGTTTTGGTGTCACTGCAGAAGAACGTTTGCCCAAATATAAATAGAAGAGGAGCAAGTTTTGTAGATCTAATTAGCTTTTCTATTACTCCCCACAATCCTCAAGTGACTCTGGTTTACTTGAGTCAAAGAAAACTTAGTAAAAACTTTTAAATGAAAAAAGAAAAAAAAAACCTTGAGGGTTTAATCAAGGACACCTGAAGAAGGTTGTGATGTCCAAAGGGTGAGTGTGTCATGGTTCTACCCCTGACTTCCTGGTTCCTGGCTGATTACCGTCTTGACTCCTCTGGTTTCCGCCTGCCTTAGTTTCTCTCTGACCTGCCTTGCTCTATTTCCCCAGTGCCTGTTTGTGGCCTTGGATGCTTCAAGCCTGATAACCTGATTTGTGTCCTGACTTCTGCCTCAGCCTGACCTCTCTCTGATTCTGTAATGTCTGTTGCTGATTAGTAAGGATTTGGATTTTGGATTGTGGACACAGGATTTAATTTTGATTGGTGGATTTTGGATGTTGAAACAACACTGGATAAAGATAATTGGATTCTGGATTTTCTGACGTCCCTTGTGAATGAACTGGTCTGGATTGGATTGAGGATTTCAGATTTATGGACAGATTACACCCCACACGAATCTAGAGTTGTCCCTACACTCCCAGATGGGCATTGCCCTCTCACATTACTCACGCGTTTATGCCTTGTTCTTCTGATTTGAGCTTTACTCACCCTTTGTCTGTATCTATAAAAGCAGTGACAGCGTTCAAGCCCATGTTGCAGTGCCCCCATGCAGA
>JAUBNQ010000020.1:21070259-21081176 GCA_032353495.1 Ctenopoma kingsleyae
AGCTTTACTCACCCTTTGTCTGTATCTATAAAAGCAGTGACAGCGTTCAAGCCCATGTTGCAGTGCCCCCATGCAGACCATCCCTCAGTATTGGCCAGTCGGTTTTCTCTACACTCATCTAGGTCCATTTTGTTAATTACAAAAGACCTTTTATAACTTATCTGTGGTGCTGAGCTTTCTGAGTTAAGATGCTATGTTGAAACCTTACAGAACGGTCTCTTTTCAGAATGACTTCTTTAACAATCAAGGAAAGTGACGCAGTTTGACGTATTCTTGTTTTTGAAAATGTTCACGTTGGTTATCGGCTATAAAATTAATTTACAACTAAACCTGAAAACAGAAAGTATAAATAGATTGTTTCCATTGGAATTAGGTTGAGTTTGGGAAGAATGTGTTTAAACCTGAGTAAAAATAGGACAGTGAAATTTCCTCTTCCTTGTTTCCATTGTACAGTGAAGGTTTGGATGCTGCAGGCACCAGTCCCTACTGGCTTCTTTATAAGGCACTCAACCAGAAAAAAAAAACAAATCAACCAACCATTTTTCCGAATGTTTTGTAATATTTCTCCGTACTTTTTCATGTTCTTTAGGGCTTTCTCCTCTTTGTCTCTTCAGGTTGCCTTAGCTTTTCATATTATGCCAGTTATGCTTTTACTCGTGCTCAGACCAGATCCATAAATAATCTACTGAAAATCTCACACCACTGTTGTTTAAGTTTGGTTTGTGCATAAAATTTGTCAGGCCTCTTGGGTAAAATCAATAAAAATCAATAAGCAGACCAGAAAAAAAGAGAAAAAATGATGATAGGAGTTTATTGTGAAAAGTAACAGTGAGAACAACAATGAGTGTGAGGGGCAAGACTGAGGAGGAACTAAGAGGTGAACAAACATAAAACTAACCAGGGAGAGGAATGAGTGAGGGGAAAGGTAAACTACACAGAGTGAGCGGGAAACGGTAAAAATGATAGTGAATAGTAGTGATAGGTCGTACTGTGTCGATGCGTCAAAGTATGTATCGAGAAATCCAGGAAGTGTTAAATGTAAGAGTCCTTTATTTTGGTGAGTTAAGGAACTACGTGGTTACAGCTATAATGCGACTGTTGGTTGAAACCTGGAGACAAACGGAGGTGTCTATGAAACATTTTGTTGACTCATCTAATCATCATAACCTCCTCCTTCTGTGGACTTTATGGCTTAATAACTAATTCACACAATTTCCTCATTTGTTCCCAACAGACAAGAGTCATAATCTATTTGGCTGCTAGAGGGCTTTTGTCATTGGAACGGAAACATTCTTTACTTTCCAGTAGTTAAGATTCAAACCGTTGTATTTAACAGAAAAATTAGATTAAGAAATTAAAAGTAGATTATGTTCAGAGAGGAGCAACAGTGGCTCATAAGTTGCAGAGTGATGATTTCTGTCTTCAGCCACTTAAAATGAGGTGGAGGGGGGGGCAGTATGGCTGGCATACACTATGGAACAAAAAAAAGTCAGAAATTGAGGATGACCGACTCACAATGTCACTGTTGCTACGACCTACGTACATGAAAGCTGATACCTACGTTTATTAGATCCATGTAGCACAGTGTGGCCTGCAGTAAGCTTCTCGCCTTTACCCAAAGACACAGGCACGAGATTAACGTCCACTCTGTGGGTGAAATCACTGGAGTCACTCTTTCTAACCAACAGGTCGCCGCTGCCACGCATGCAGTGTCCTCCAGTCTGACCAAATCAGCTGTCTTCAGCTCATTGTTCATTCAATCTTTATTAATACAGCGTGCCATAATCATGTGATTTAAAGAGGGAAAGCTACTGCACTGAATTGCTTCCATTTAGTTTGACTAGCCTTACAGCAGAGGACAAAAAATGACTTATGATTTGAGCTGTTCACAACAATGAATTAATAATTACTCATGAGGATGACTGAAAGGTTGCCAGTGACCCAAAACAGAGTGACCACGAAGCTGATGGGGAATTTAGTGGATGGTGTTTTAAAATAATAACAGTGATTAGAGAAAACTGATGCCGCTGCTAATGAAGCCAGTGTGTTTCAAATTGGCTCACCAATTTACAGCACAGTTACGCTTTTAGAGAAAAGCAGAAGACAAACAGGACATCTGACTGCAGTGGCTGTTCAATCCTCCAGGGGGTTTTAATCTGTTGTTGAATGTTGCTGAAAAACCCAAGTCTTGAAAATCAAAGTCCCCAGATTCACCAGCACATTGTTTCAGAATTTGACAGCAACAAACAAACCCAAGGTCATTCAATCACAGCAACACACAAGAGGTGTTTTTTTTCTCAGCTTTCTGTCACCAGGAGAGTTGACTTCAGAGAATTTAAATGTCTGGGTGCATAGATGTCCTTGACTAAACTCCATTCGAACTGTCTTATTTCAGACAGGATGACCAGCTGGCACCAAAACAGAAAAACAAGCTTTGAAATTCACGCTGGACTTTAAAAGTCCCCTGGTAGTTCCTTTTGCATTTTACTTTTGTTCAGAATTACTATAACTCTGGACAACAAACAATTAAATCCTAACAGGAAGACAGCCTTAATCAATATTTGTGCACATTTAAGATGTAGTCCCGTGGTAATTATCTGGCAACAACAACTGTAAGAAAAACTAATCTCTCCACTGTATGTGTAAATGTTTGTTGCTCTTGTCTTTATCTAAAATTAAATCTTTTAATTACACTGGTTTGAGTATGTCGGAACCAATCTGGTGTATAACATTTCTTCTGGAGAGAGAAATTAGAAAATTAACATTCCACTCTTGTGCGATCTTTAATCATCTTCCAGCTATCAGAGCACTCAGGGGGAACAAGGTGACACACCATATGCATCATGCACTTTAAACCTTTACTACCCAGTATGTGGACATCAGACTCACTGACACTGATTTGCTGCTATAACAGTCTTTACTCTTCTGGGGAAGCTTTCTGCAAGCTTATGCTACCTGGTTAAGGTTACCCAGACATTTACCGCCCTAGCAATATCCTCCAGCTACCTCTGGGAGATGACCTAAGAGAGATGTATTTTCTTTACTACTCTCACGCTGCAGGAGTCTCCTGCCAGTTGGATGTACACAGAATACCTCTTGAGGGGCATCCTAGTGTGTCAGCTTCCTGAACCACCTCAGACGATTCCTTTTGAAGCCAAGATTCCTTCAGATAACTGCTCTCCTAGGGTGCAGCTACCCTGCAAAGGAATCTCATTTCACTCACTTGTGTCCATGATATCAGTCTGTTAGCCAGTACCAAATGCCCATGACTGCATGTGGGGACTGGAACATGAATAATTTCAGTTTGAACTCCCTCTTCACCAGGAAAGTTCAGTGCAGCTTCTGCTGATCCACCCCAACCTGCACTATGATCTCCTATCTCCAGAGCGTGGTCTCAAATTTATCCCAGTCACTTTACACTCAGCTGCAGACCTGCAAAACTGAAACCGTACTTAGCTGTCATTTAACTGGAATTAATTATAGATCCTGTATAAATTAAACAAACGTGCTGACAGACAAAAAGTACAGTGGTGGACAATGTAATCAGGTTCTTTATTTAAAACATGACAAACTGCATCCAATACTGCATAAAAATACTCTGAAGTTAAGTTAAAAGTACTGCAGTGAGTAGTTTTATTTTCCATGTGACCTACATTTTATTTATTTTATTATATTTTAATACCATTGCAACAATGTGTATGCATCATTTTACTGTAGTAGCAGGCTGAGATACAGCTAGTTTATCTACTTAAGTTATGGTCAGGCTATTTAGTTTCCAACTCAGAGGCCAGGTCACAAGATAAATCTGGGGGTTATCAGATGACTGAGAGGAAAGAAAAAAAAGACGTTCTTCTTTTTGGGGGGTTTTTTAGCTCAGGTTTGATTTTAGTCATCTAACAAATTATTCTCATATGCGATTCAACTGGTGTTGGTTAGGTTGTGATACAATATTTATGTTTTTTTTAATTGAAGTTCTACATTTATTAATGAAACGTGAGTTGCAAGAAGGTGGTTGGGATGGATGGAGGCCATGTAATGTGCAGGACTGACAAACCGGAGACAGTGTAAAGAGGCTTTAAAATATTATAATCTAGAACTATACTAAAGTTGTAGTTTACGTGCATGTCTGTCCAGGCTCATGTTGTAATCAGTTCCTCCACTGGTCATATTATGATTTCGTGGTCTGATGTTAAATATGTACTTTTATTGTACTTTTATGAAGTTGGGTGTCCATGTTACACCCAAAAGCCAAAAGCCTGAAGTGAACTTGTGTTTGCAGTCTGGAAAATTAGCTGTTTTCATGACCAAATTCAGAACATCGTGGTCGCTTGTGTAAAAATTAAATTATCTCATTCTCTTCTGACAATGGGACAGACGTACGGAAAACCTGAAAACAAAATGCCTCTAGCCACGGCTGTCAACCGGCACAGAGGCATAATGAACAGCTGAACTCTATACAGTATGCAAATGTCTTTGTGTTCATAGCTATTTAAATTATAAGCCTTCTGCCAATGGAAAAGGAGTTTTTGATGTGTTAAACTGAAAATAAGATGGGGCTTCATGCCCAACAACAGATGGCTCTCACACAAAATGCCAAAGAAGCACAGACGCAGAGGGATGGCAAGTGGAAGGAGAGATTCAGGCCAAAGTCTCCAGTCTCGAGACTGATACATGTGGGATTAGAGTGATTATGCTTTTGAATGGTTGAGGAATTTTATGACTGAATGTTGGTATATGGTTTTACATGTGGACTAACCAGACTCATATCTGGCCTCGGGGTATATTCTTTTGCTGACAGGTGGCTGTTTGGTGTTTTTATTCTCATGGGAGAGCATGGTGTTTTTCTTAGGGTTTAAGTATTCAGTGAGAGAGCCATAGAGATCACACATGTTGTCCCCTGACACCAGACTTGCTCTGTTGCCATAGAAACGATGCAAAAGTATGTTTGTTTCCAGCCTGGCCAGAGGAACCAGGACCTTTTCTTCTTCTGTGGTGCAAAAAGGCAAGCTGGGTCTCTGAAGCTGCACAGTTTTATTCTACAGGTGTTTTGCTCTGCAGTAGTAGTTCTGCAACTTCTGTATCTCTATAAGTTGGTGGTTTATCATATGACTGTCACCTTGTACATCTGATTATGTATTTTAACTGAACCCTTTAAACCTTGAGTTGTATTAAATATCTGTAACAGACTCACTAGGGGAAAAAATGTGTATTTTATTGCTCAATCCTATTTTTCCTGTGAGAAAGTTTGTTTTTGTGTTTTTTTCCAGTAGCAGCGCACAAGGACGATAACGCCTGTTCTAATTTTTACCCCAGTGCACAACACTGTCTGATTCAGAGACGAGTAATGTACCCAAATTCCCTGCGGAATTTGTGTTAAAGACAAAAAACAGAAAATGTTGTAGTAGTTTAGTGGGTCCTAATCGGCCATATAGGAGCAAGACGTCCACAAGATTCTCCAGTGTCTCTTTGTGTGACAAGGTTTGTTTTGCATCTCTTTCTAGTTGTTATGTGTTTCTTTGAAGTCAGTTTGTCTCTTTCTAATAACTTTGTGTAACTTTATAGCCATTTTTTTGTTCTGCGAGATTGTTTTTCACCTTTTTCGGGTTATTTTCTTTCCCTTCGTGGTCATTCTGTGTCACTTATAGTGACGTTTTTCAGGTAACCCCATTGGGCCTCCCCAAAACTCCCAGAAAGCCCACTCAGTAATCCATGCACAATGTTTGTGACAAAACTTAACACCGCTGAGATTTATCGGCCTAGCTTCGTTCATCCAAATTGACTTACATATCTCACAGATTGTTGACTTCATCTAGATTTAAGAACAACCGACTGATTCCCTGTGGCATGAAGGCTCATGAGAACACAGCCTTCAATAAACAGCTGCTTTGTTTAGTTCTTAGATCTGCAACTTACTTCCTACTCGCAGCATGATGTAGAACTCACACTGGGCTGATCTAAGAAAGCGTGAGAGACAGAGCGAGAAAGGGAGAGCATGTGGGAAAGCATGCGTTGAGAAATCTCTTCATATCATATCACCAGCCAGTTTAGCTCCTACATTTGGAATTCACGCCTGTCTCCATGCCCCTTTTAACGCCTCTGCAGTTATCAAATCATTAATTAAGCTTATGTCGAATCTACCCGGAGAGTCTTGTGTGGGAGAGAGATACGACTGCAGGCGCCAGCAGCCATCTGCTTCCAACATGCTGATGTCGCAGCCGATCAGTCCTAATCGGCCCTCTGTCCAGGCAGAACAGGCATTTGTTTCAGCGCAGCGGTACTGACAGGGCTGTTTCAAGGTCTGTATACTGGGCAGTCATTCCTATATGATGGACCACAGAGACACCTTCATTAAAAGTAAATACACATGAAAATAGGTGCACAGATGTGCCATAACATGCACCAGATGAGTCCTCATGAAAGTATATCACATACCCTTAAATCCATGATAAAGACACGAAGACGTTCCTGATAGTTCAGGGTGCAAATGCGTATCAATTCCGCCTGAATAAAAGGAAGCGTCACAAAGGTTGCACACATTGATTTGAGCATTTTAATGCACCCGCATGCTGCTCTTCCATTGACCAAAGCAAGCCTGTCTCACTTATTGGCTGACTGAAGATGCACTTCCTACAAACCAATGGAGCAGGATTCAGGCACTGGGTGCTAAGTACTTGTGTGAATGACTCTGTAGCAATACAACTTTGTGTATAACTTTTTATCAGAAAATATTCACTTACTAAAAAATACAGTGTGTACATGTTTTATTTGTGCCAGCACATGCCAGTAGTTACAAATATGACAAGACAGCTGTGTTTGTGTTGGCCAGAAACATTCAACAGTCATTCTGTTAGCACTGGACCATAAGCCATGTAAGGTGCCTACAGACTGTATGATAATAACACAGTCAATGAGACAGTCATCCTGTGTCACAATGTGACTGACTCTGTGAGAATTTTGTCCATCTTTAGACTCAATAACGTGACAGTAGCCAACTTCGAAACTCTCACAGTGCGACAAAGGACCACTGTATAGAAGTTAGGATCAAATATACTCCTATGCTTAGTCATCTTTCACACAGTATGACATACTTTATTGATTGTTTGGACAGCTGCAGTAGATGACGGCATTACTTTGGGGGACAACTTGGCATGTAGCCTGGAGGGACTGGGAATCGAACCACTCCTCCTGGGGTCTGTAGACGACTGCTCTACACTACTCGTTAGGCAGCCGCTTCAACTAGAGGGGCACCTCACCGGGGAGGATAAATATTTTGTAATCGGTTCTGATCTGTTTTAAAGGCCAGACTTTGGAAGAACGCTGTGCCAGCCAATCCCACGGTTCATTTGGTCACATCACGATAAGAATCATATGACGACACAATGATTTTTGCGTGTTCCATGCAAACATGAGGCTATAGCATGATCCACACCCGTATAAAACTTAGAATTAAATTATTATTTCAGTGCATCAACTGTTGTGTTGTCAGCAGTTTACCAAAGTATAGAATGATGAACCATTAAGCCATTATCCTGAAATTAAATTGAATTGGGGTGACTGGTAGGGTGGTTGTTTACGAACCACCCAGGGTTGATGGTTCAACTCCAAGTTCCCCTGATTCTCTGGACGAGACACTGAACCAAGAAACCTTGGTGCCTAAAATGCAGCTGCCTGTACACAAGAATTTAAAAAATTCAATTAATGAAGTATCAATCATTATTAAAGTATAATCATTAATGTCACGAGGCAGGTGTTTTTATATAGGTCCAGATGTTCACTATTCATATGAGAACTGTTAAAATCACCCCACTGTGTTCCAGTAAAACACCTTTCATTTTCAGTTAGAAGATTAGCAGCTAGCGAAGTGAGCAAAAGGTTGTTTTGCATGTGTCTCGGTGACATTCAGCAGGTGAACACACCTCTACAGTGCTGCTGGTAGTTTGGCCTTTTATTCATGGCGAGGTTAATGAGTGTCTGTCTAAATCCTGTCCAGACCTTCCTGCTACAAGAGATTTACACTGGCATCCTATCTTCTGGTAGCCTACAGGGCTACTGTTTGCACTGAAGTTGTGTAATTAAGGAAAGTATTTAAATAAATATTAAATTATAAAACATGGTCAGGACAGTCATAGGGGAAAGTCTGATATTCATAACATCTGCTCTGACATAGAACATGAATTTAATCAAATTAATTTTGAAATAATAAGTTAAATTATTAGAATTCTAACATAGTCAAATGAAAACCCTCATTTATGGATGGATTATGAGAAAATGACTACAAATTAGACAACTGAATCATTATCACAGCTATCATTAATTTTGTTCTTCGTTAGTTGTGAGTTTCTTTTTTGTCTTCCTGGTCTCGTTTTGGTAATTTTCCATGACGCTTCGGACATTTTGTGTCTCCTTTTGATTATTATTCAACAGTATGTGATCACATTGTGTGTCTTAATGGTCTTTTTGTCTCTTCGGGATAGTTTGGCATCACATTGCTTTCATTTTGCATCTACTAACAGAGCTCTGTGACTTTCAAACAACAAATATTAACACTAATTTGTGCAGAGGCTCTGACCCTGAGGCTTCATGACCTCTGAAGTTCCTGCACTTGTACTCAGTAATCCATCCATGCTCTCAGACACGTCAAAGCATGTCTCACCTACTACACCAAAACATCCACAAATGACACTGCGCTTAATGACCAGCAATTAACCTCAAAGTAGATCTGAGCCTAAAAACAGCTGATTGTAAATTTGCACTCCCTCAGATTTTTTTGAATGAAGGTTTAGCTTGAATTAATTTCTCTTTTGACCATGTAAAGTGTGAGTTTCTGTGAAATCTAATTTGCTTGTCTTTCTAATTATTTTTTTTCAAGGTCCATTTCATTTCATGAACGCATGCACACATGAATTCCCAATGCTCTACCAGGTGTTGGTGATCTGGACCTTACCAAGAGGGACTGGAGGGGGTGAGGAATGTTTGTGTTCTTTGTTTGTGTGTTTGTACCTTCATTTGTCTGGGGTTATCCGACTAACTAATCCGACCACTTTATTTTTTTTGTCTTATCACCCTTTTTTAGTATGAAAGTGGTTCAGATCAGCAGGTATTTAAAATGGCTGTTTGCACAGAGGGACTGTTTTGTCTGTAGAGGTGGGATGACTCCTCTTTTTCTTAAAGCTTTGTGCGCGTCAAGCTGCAACATACAAAAAAAAACAGCTCGTGTGATGTGTGATGTGAATTGAATCTGATACATACAAGAAGCTGACTTAGGAAGCACAGCCTTTTTTCTAGTTCCACTCTTCAGCCAGTTTTGACAGTGAATCAACATCTGGTTTAGTTTTCTTGTGTATACTGGACACCACAGTTTCACATGCTGCTACCTTGGATTTTTCACTTTGTGTTCTGTTGGGACATAGATCAGGCAGCGGTGTCTCATCTAACTTACCTCAACAGCAACTAATAACAGACACATGCTGTTTTGGTGTGTGGCAGAGCCATCATAGTTCGAAGTGAGAGTGAGTGTTAGGTAAAGTTTCACTAGTTGAATGTAACAGAGCAGTAAGCACGGCATTGAGATTCAGGACAGGTTTAGATCCGAGCCAGCATTATTGGACACATTTCATGGTCTGAATCTTTTAAATTCCATTTCCTTGCCAGCTAATGGGGGACTGCAGGTGGCTGCTTAGACACTGATCTGCACTCAGTACTGTGTGTGTGTGTGTGTGTGTGTGTGTGTGTGTTGTGGTGACTGGAGGTAATCTTCACCATCTCACATCCATTTGATAAGACAAATGGCTCAAAAACAAAATGACCTCTCTCCTCATAAGCCTCATAACCCAAACAGCTTATTTTCTGTAATTTTAAAAAGGATTTCTTTTTAATCTGATTGCTAAACCTAATGTTAAAAACTATTTAAAGGATACTAAACTGCATTGTTGAGCAGTTCCCTTGGAGAATGAGATTACAGCAACTATGCGATGCTGTATGTGGTAACCTGTTATTGTCAAGTCGGTTTCTCACCAGTACTTGTGAACTTAATGGCTCCTAGTGGAACTAACCCGTGGGACACTGACAGATTCAAAAGCTCCTCGTTGCACCAGTCTGAAGCCACATTAGTCAGTGCATCTGAGGTGAATGTACCTTCAAGCTGCCTTGTTTGCAGTGACATCCACTGGAATAAAAGATGAACTGCCAGCTCTCTGGCCGCATAACAGAATCAAAATATACTGTATGCATGCATACCGTGCCCTGAAAGTGTATGGGTGTACATGTGTGTAGAATCTTAGACCATCCCACTGGATCAGACGTGGCCCAGCAGCTACAGAGAGACGTGTGTCAGCGACATCTGAGCCGCTTCACACTGGACTGCTACTAACTGTGGCCGTACTGCCATCTTCTGGTTACCTGAACAGACTCCTCCGCAGACTGCGCTTTCAATCATCAATCCTCAACATCCAGTTTCCTCATTTTTTAAGTACGTTTATGTTTAGAAAATATTTTTCACACCGTCTGAAAATAGTTTTTACTAAATGTGCTTTTTTTTATAGTCTCATAATTTTATACACATTTCTGCAGAATTCAGTGCAGTATACGCTCGGTTTGGGCTCTTTGGAAACACTGGGAACTCCACTGGGATTCAAATATAGTTCTGTGAGTCTGAACAAATTTTAGCTGCACAGCATGATTTTGTACTGATGGGACAGTGGGAGTTTTAATCTGCTTAGTGTCCCACAGGCACATTTGCAGTGCTAGACCTCTGTTAACCCCACTTCCTTTCTTTCTTTGTGATTTTTGCTCAGTATTGCTCTGACACACTATTATATTGCCATGTAGCAAAATGATTAAATATAAATGTGTTCTGTACTATGCACATGTAGAATCACCTTTTTTTAACTAGATTCTGCAGTGACTGCAAGTGTGAGC
>JAUBNQ010000020.1:21090811-21101040 GCA_032353495.1 Ctenopoma kingsleyae
GTGTTGAGCCTTGTGTTAAATCACTTTTTCCACTTGATAAAAGTTACTGTCGCTGTAAATATGGAGTAGTCAAATGACAATTACCTGTAGGCCTACTGTGATGCTGAGGTTATGCTATGGCCATTTCATTTTCAGAGAATAGTACTGAAGGCCTAGGTAGAAAATGCACAGCCCACCACTGGTATTGAGTCTGTTTGTTCTCTTTAGTCATATCTGACATAAAGATATTCCAGTTTCAGTCATTGATCAATCATTCTTTCAGTGAGCGTTGGAAAGTATATTTATTCAAGTACATATTATTATAACTACATTTATTTGATGGTATTATTGCATGCATTGCAATGCATTATATAGATCCTTGGTGTGATATTCCCAAGCTACACAGCAGTATGTAAAGTTTTTCAAATTATAATTATTAGATTTAAAACCAGTGTATAGGGTTATTAAAATAAACTCCATTAACATTAAAGTGAATTATAATCCAATAATATCATGTTCATTGATGAGCCAATCTGCATAAATAATACCTTTTTAGGGTGATGCTTTTGTACTTTCACATTAACATAATAAATGCAGGACTTTCAGTTGTATTTCTACACACCTGTACTGCTACTTTTTTCTGTACCCCAGGAGATTGGAGATTGTTATTTGTCACCACTCCATACACTGCTTTACAAAATAAATCTTAACATGTGTACATTTTCAAATTCAAATGGAAGCGAACATGAGAGCTTTGGTTTGTTTTCCTGGTGCCAATAAAAAGCCTTGATGCTGCTGTTTGAACATTCTCCAGGCAGCACAGTGCTTTCTGATTCCAACACTGTGAAAACAACATAATTTATGTTTACTTACTCATCCATTTCTAGTGTGCGATTTTGAATGATGTTCATTCCACTTGGGGCGTAGTTCCAAGACACCTCCTCTATCTTGAGAAAGTACTCTCTCATCACCCCAGACACACATGCTGCTGCACAACACAGCAGCAACACGCTTGTCAACCCAGACAGGTGCATTTTGACAAGAAGATTTAGTTTATGTCCGTCCACTACTCTTGTAGATGATGATGATTAAGAGAAAAGACGATCCAGTCAGCAGACAGTTGTTAGTTTGTCTGTCTCTGAGACTTCAGACCCTCTGTGTTTTTATACAGCCACAGCTGACTGAAAGCTGGGAATACCCAAGTTGTGAAAAGGGGTCACCGACCATCAGACAAGGTTTGAGCCAACCTATCAGAGGTCTAACAGCAGGTTAGACTTGCATAAGAGCCCAAAATGTTGTGTCAGGCACATATGATCATCCAAAACTAAAGAGATCAGATTTAAGCTACTATGTCTTTTACTAATAAGAGTTAAAAATGCAGTCATGAGCTGCTCAGATAAAAAAAAAAAAACTGATCTATGTTACTGTACCTGTTGTGGTGAATTAGCTAAAACTCAATGGTCATGTTTAGCCAGTGAGGGTAAAATCTGACTTTTGATCCAGTCAATATTGATTAGAAAGAGTACATTCTGCCGTGCACTGTTGACTACGACTGATTACTTCAGTCATTTCATGTCATCTGCTAGAAATGACTTGAAAAAGACCACAATTGGGTTGGGTCTTCACATGGATCAATAATACACAACTCTGGAAACTCCAGGACATGAATTCTAGTCCACAAATTAATTACAACACACAAAGCAGGTTGCATGCACACATACAAACCCACATTTTGACCCATTACACCTAAGCTAATATTGAATTTGTGTCAATCACCTTTCTCATCTGTGAGAGCGAGTAAGGCCAAAAGGAATGCATTTAAACAGAAAAAAAGATTAACTGGCAAAAAATGAATTTACAGTAATATACTGAAGGAGGTGCAGAATGGAACCTATGCTGGATGAAAGGTACTAGAATTTAGGGTTAAGTGCTTTGGGTGAAGACCATCAGTGTGGGAATATTGGGCCAGTCAAGCATAAGTGTTAGAAAGAAACAGAAAAGAAAGATTTTTCAATGTGAAATAATTTTCAAAGTAATAAAACACGACATATATACAATGGAAATTGTTTCTTTTTTATTCAACATAACGCAAACATATGTGCATTATAAAAATATGTCACTAAAATATATATATAAAATGCCCGTTAACACTAAACCAGCGTCTGAAAGAAAAAAAAACACTTTTTACAGATGCTCTGAAAACGAAAACAAATGTACAAAGTCACAATTAAAAATCGGCTTGTAATGCATAACTGATCCAAAACAATGTACAAATACTGGAACGCTAACAAGAATACTGATCAGAAAGGACATGTTGATGTGCTTTGTGATAATACTGATAGACCAGATGGCACCTTCTTTGTTTATCAACCCTTGTATGGACACCATCAACAGAGACCTGTGGCCTGTCCATATCAAACATAATGACCTTTGAAACAGTTACTGTGGTTGGTGGGTTTATGAATTATAAAATAATAATGGAGAAAGTGAGAAACCTTGACCCTCAGAATTATGAATTTTTCCTTTTCCTGTTCCTTTTCTTTGACATCTTTAAAAATAAGAAACGCAGAAGGGCACTAGGTGGTGTTGCTTCTCTGTAGACGCAGTATGTTTAACACACCATTTTATGTGATAACTGTGCAGTTCCTTCAGTGCAACCTATTATATCATACAGTTAATATGACAATTATAATGCTCCGATTCTTTCTCATTATATGTACATGTCTGCTGAGCCTCCTTTCACCACCCCAGCAAATTAAGTTCATCCTCTTCTTTATATAGATTATACAAAACACACACAAACCTGCATTACTATGGACAAACATCCTGGTGTCATCAATGACTGAGTAGCGATTTTGCCACTTAAATACTAATCAGTGGTTAAACATAGCTGGAATGGCTGTCAGAGGTCCATGATAGCACATGTGTATGTGTCTAAATGTGTCTAAAGAGAAACTGTTGTGTTGTACTCATGCATGCACACGGCATTGGGCGATGAGATCGTGTATTGCATGTATGATGCATGTACAGGATGTCTGTGCATGTGAGTCTACATACGATAAGAAAGCGTGTGCGTGTTCCTCTACGCATTAAGACTATACTCCTGCTTGTAGCAGCATGGTCGGCAGACGACATTGACTAAACCGTTCCCCAGCTGTAGGAGACAGATGATAAACTCCAGCACAGCCAAACCCAGTAACACACACTGCAGAGTCACGTTCCACTCCACGATATGGACCGGCTGGAGACACCGTGACCATGTCTCTGGCTGCAACAGATACCTGAAACACAACAGCGAGGAAAATGAATCAGACACAGAGGATGGTGCACTGTCATAATACTAAAGACATGAGCTAGGTGCTTTTTAAATTACATTAGCGCATAAAAATATACAACAAAATGTTCCAGTATCTGAAAATAAGTGACAATAAGTGTGTATATATGTATTAAAGCCAGAGCACTAATACTAGGACTATTTTCTTTAAACTACAAAAAATAACAATATTTATGCATATTAGGAAGTCTTCTAATACATTGTTTTTGTTTTTTATTGCTTTAGAGCGATCTCTCTAAAATTCCTTCATTCACTTAATTACTATAATAACTGATACTTTTTTAATCCCCTTGGGTAAATTCTTGAGGACATGCAGCTTTACCCTGACTTTAGAGTGTAAAGTGTGTTTTTGTATGACCAAGTCCACAAATTAACAATATTACATTTTCAAATGTAAAATAAAATAAAATCCTCATTACAAAATTGAAAATATGATTAGGTCAGTTGACTTAAGATGTCATTTTAGACACCTGCTGTCAATGCCAAGAGCAGCATTGCTGTACCAGATCAATATTCAATTACACTGATGCAAAGTTGAAAATTGAGATGGACTGAAATTGGCTAGAATCAATGGGCAAACACGATTTCAGTCAGTTATATAAAGATAGTAATCTGTTTTTGCTCTCTGAAAACTTCCAAAACTGTCATTATTATTAGTAAATAGGAATTATAATTTATATTTACAGTCAGTACAGTTTAGTGGCAAATACACCAAGCTGCTTAATGAAGAAGTTTATACAAGTGTGGAAAACAAAATTTTAACCAAAAAAATTATTTTAAGCTCAGCTTTTTATTTGTTGTATTGACATTATAAGAGGGACACACAATTTCTCATTTGTTATACTGTTATATCCCCACACATGACCACACACACCATAGTAGATCAGCTCACCTGCCCCCCTGGTCTGCAAAGGGGTAAGACCATCCGAAAGAGGTGAAGCACTGGGGACCCTGAACCAAGCTGAACCCTGATATGACAAAACAGTAGCCAGACCCCACGAGGCCAACCACAGCTGCCAACACTGACCCACACATCTGGAGAGACACACAAAGTGGTTAAGAAAGTGTGCACACACAAGTCTTTGTGCATGTTTGTATCCCTGTCCGTTTGTCTGCACGGATGTAAGCAGTTTCATTTTTCTCCTTTAGAGATGGGCAGCTGCTACACACACACACACAGACACACACACGCACACACACACGTGCAGCTGTGCCTGTAGCTTGAGCAGTGTGAGCCAAGCTTAGTTTGTCAAGTGTTATCTAACAATGGGACCCTTGTTGAATTATCATAGCTGGATTAGCATTAGCATTCCACTTCATAAGGACACAGTGTTAGCTGGCTTAATGACAACTGTACAGTATTATTCTCCAAGTGTTGAGAAAAAAACACGAGGAAATGGCAGTTAAATGGAAGCATTATGATGAGTTTTTAGACAAATTTAAAGAGCAACTGTTTGCAAAATAAACATTTGATTTTCTTAATTGCAAAAAAAATGTTTAGTGTAGTTTCCTTGCAATAGATTGAAGAGTATTAATCATAGTTTTCTTACCATTAAGCTCTCATTCCAACAGCAGCTACATTTCCCCAGAGTGATGAAGACTACAGCTGGAACCAGCATCTGGAAGCACAGGAAAGTACACCAACATTTATTCCATTTGTCCAGCATTAGGAGCATGCTATTTTCATCACATTTTGTATCAGCACAAGCAAAGATTAGCGAGTGTTGGCACTTACTGAGAACATTTCAAATAAACGCTGCCACACTTTGCCACCAGATATTTCATGGGCCTGAGTTTGGCTTAAAGGTGTTCCCAGATGGATGGACACGTTGGCTAATTAATTCATCCATTCTTGTGGATATTTCCGCAAAATTGGCACAAATGTCGACTTAGACTTAAGGAAGAGCTGATTTAATGTTGGTGGTCAAAGATCAAGGTGACTCCATCTCACGTGGCTGTATCAATGCAATATCTCGGGAATTTCATTACATCTGGCACAAATGTCGACTTGGACTCATGGATACGCTGATTAGAATATGACTTTAAACAGGCATATGACGGTGAGGCAGTAATTTCATATATCTTATCTCTTAACTTATTTGACAATTTCCAAAAATTGTCTAGCACTTAACAATTCCTAGCGTGTTTTTCTTCTTGACAAGTTTGGGTCTTATTGGGTCATAATTTATAGAACCCGTATGGTAATTGCTTGTGTCTTCTCCTTGTAAGTCGCTTTGGATAAAAGCATCTGCCATGTAAAGTAAAGTTTCCCACCTATAAATAGAGTTTGTGTTGACATCCAAGCCATAATTATGACTAAAACTATATGTAATTAAACCCACATTTTTATGGGATATGGGGCTGCACTGTCAATGCACAGTCTCACAGAACCTCTGTAAATCACATGGTGATCTTAAGTTGCCAGATGAAACAGAACCCTCACAAACGGCATGGGGAATATTTTCCATCTACTGTATATAACAAACTAATGACTGTTCACATCATCAACTTTATTCTCTATTTCTTTTTACTTTTAGTATTACAGTAAAAGTAGTGTATAATTTACACACTGCCTTAGACTTGCTTGGTTTGCATGCTATGTCAGCATTAACATTGAAATTAGACTTAAAGGTGTCATCACCTAAAGTTTGGCCTAAGTGACCTGTTGACGGTACCGAACCACTTGTCGATGATGATGCACCACACATTTCTATATAAGTAAAATGTACCTAATACATATTTAAGTATTTCAGTCTGGTCTAAGTGTTGAACCAACAACAACAGCAAAATAATGTCATCTTTACAGTTACATCACTAGTGCGTCGTACTGAGTCGTGTACGGAGATACAGCCATAAACTCGGCACACAGTGGATTATACGCAGAAATTAAACATGATTTATGGTGGAGTTTAAGGAGACAGTGATGCATGATACAGTGTTTAACGTACTAGCAGCTTAGATACAGTGTACAGTTGTTGTTGTGCAGTACATTTGTTTGTTTGTGGGCTCTCCTTTTTGAATTATTTCCTCACTCCTTTGTTCCTCCCCTCATTTTTCCTGCGCTGTTGTCTCCCTTACTCTCAGCAGTCAAGAGCATCAGAGGGAAGGAAGTTCCCAGGATTTTACACAGCCACATACGCACAAGCACACACACGCACTGGGATAAAGCATTATCTGAAGCATTATCCTTTAACACGGGCAGGGAAAAAAAAACGACAATGCAGAGGGAAGTGCACAGCAAGAAAGGAAGTGAGAGAATCAAAAATGAGAGAGGGGATGGGAGGGAGCTAAAGATAGATTTGTCTCAGGGTTCAGTTTGCTCTTTGACTGTTTAGCATTCTGTCATGTCCACAAACTAAGGAAAAGTGCATTGATAAAAGAATAGAGACAGGAAAGCAAAGGTTAAACAAGTTCAGGTTCAAACTTCCCTCTCTCACAAATAAAATCTGTATGTACCAACACAAAGTCTGCTGTGCAGTCAGAAAGCTCTGCTAATCAGCAAAGTTAATCTTGTCTTGGTAAACACAATCTCTCCTCTGTTCCTCCTTTAAATGAAACTAAAAGAACAGTCTGCTCAGTCACAGCATAAAATCATCAGATCAGCAGCATGTACAGCAGTTGGATTAACTCTAAATTCTCACAATACTGTATTGTGCTCATTGTGCTTCGGGGCGGCGGTGTCTCAGAAGGTAGAGCAGTCATATGCCAATTGGACGATCAGCGGTTTGAATCTCGGCTCTTCCTGTTATGAATCAAAATGTCCTTGGGGCAGACACTGAACCCCACATTGTCCCCAGTGTGTCAGGTCAGCTGCATGGCAGCTCTGCCATCGTTGTGAGTGTGTGTGTGAATGGGTGAATGAGAATCAGTGTAAAGGACTTAAAGTACCAATAAGGTAGAAAAGCACTATATAAGTGCAAATCATTTACCTTTTACCATTTGCTCACTGAGCAACTGCAAACACTCAGCATAAATGGTGCTGAAGATGACATAGTATAATAATATTTTAATCTTTAACAGCCTTTTATGTACAATAAATTACAACCAAATAAATCTATAATAAAGGAAAGTTTAAATCCATTAAAAGATCAAATCAGCATGGTTTGTATTTAACAAACACAAAGTGAAGAAAGAGGTTTCAGCCTCCATGAGAGCTCACATAATGGATCAGCAAGTACCAGTATGTCTGTTTACTCCCATTGAAAATGGGGAGAATACTTTTGATTAGTGGCTTCGTTCTTCTAGTTCTTCTAGTTCTTCTTTTAAGCTGCAGTGTTTTCAGTGTTTTGTTTGGCATAGTAAAAGTCAATGTTTTTATATAATAAATATATATAATATCTAAGTAAGACTTGAAAATATACAAATATAGAAATAATGGTCAAAACTTTCCAGAAGCACAAACTTTGACTCTGTACAGCAAGTTCACACTGCTGCTACTATGAGCCAATAACACTTAATTAACAAGAGGATGCAAGAGCATGCACTACAAACCAAACACTTTCTTCATCTAATTCCATTAGAGAAAACTTACCAGCAGTCCTCCACCTCCTAGTCCACCAAAGTACCAGATATAACTGGCCAGGCGGTCCTGCTGAAGGTAGGTGATTTCTCCCATAGGAAACAGCAGCAGCAGGTTGGCCAGAATACAGCAGAGGGCCAGAGGCAGCAGAGCCAGGCCCAGAGACCTGGCAAAACCCACCGAACAACACATCGCTCACCCAAGAACGCACACAACCACAGGGAGGAGAGCTGAGAACTCGAATGGCCCGAGGAGAGCAGAGAAAGAGAGGAAGAGGGGAGGGAAGGGTCAGAGCAGCTGGGGAGTCAGGAAACGAAAACAAGTAGAGAGGAGAGCCTGTTGGGTGTGTGTGTGTGTTAAAGAGATTTTCCTTCTCTTACTGAGGGGGTTCTTCCATGACACTATACTACGTGCACCAGGAAACACACTAACAGGAAGAAGGGGGTTGAGTTCAGAGTTCAGCTAGTAAAAATCCCAAAAACGTGTGTGTGTGTTTATGATTCCCACAGCCTCTTAGCCAACAAGGCCTCACGCTCTAAAGAATTAATCTCCCTCAGAATTACTAAGTCACAACAACAGGTTGCCACCTTTTACTTACAGTACATTGTGTACACATTTGCACAGGATATTTACCGTATTTTGTGCAGGCGTAATGTTTATACCAGGCTATAACTAATGATGATCTACATTATAGATCCAGGAACATGAGATCTGTCACAAAAAATTGAAAAAGCCTCAAATTCACATGCACCAATATGACATCTCATTGGGTGACTGATATTAATGTAGGAAATATTTTAAGCAAACGAGACCAAATCACAGGTTTCAGCTTCTTAACCGTGGTAATGTGTTGGTTTTCTTAGTCTCCTGAGCCTCAGTCTATAACAGTAAACTGAACATCTGTGGGTTGTGGACTGTGGGTCGGGCAAATCAAGAATCCCAGAATCTTTTAGATACAGCAGAGAAAATCTCAGTGGATGTAAAGCATTCTATAATTAAACAAAAATGTTATTATTATTATTGGTTTTTACTACTGATCTGTATGAATGAACTTTGACATACTAACTGATTATCTACAAAATATTTCATATACAGTATGTTCCCTTTAAAATGTGTTCATGGGTACTAAGATTTCTCTTTTTCTGGGTCAGAATGATGCAACAGGGCGGCAGGTCTATGTAGAGCAACCGGGTACAGCATGATTCCTAATAATGCTGTGTCACAAAGACTGGACGTGGACATATTTGTGTTTCAGAGGCCCAGCATATGGTGAACCACTTCATAATCCAGCTGGAACGTACATTATCAGCTGGAATTGAACACTAATGATCTGCACTAACAAGTTATTAAGGCACATTATGTAAGACACGGTGTGCGTTTGGGCAACACAACACACGGCTCTTTATAAGTGTAAAAGGTTGGTACCGGGGTGGGTTTGGAACCGTAAGTAGTTCAACACTGAGGCAAAGTCCAACATCATGTTTCTTCATCAAGAGATTTGGGCTGGAGGAGAAGAAACATGCCTGAGCTCCCTGCTCCAGGATACAAGTGATTTACAAGCTGTTTACCAACTTACCCATATTTTTTTTCACACAACCCAAACCGCTGCGTGATATATTTGTTCTGTCAGTCTGTATTTATCTGTGTCTGTGTGGTGCATTAAGAAGCAGCAGGGTGTTTACTGACAGCATAAAAGCTACTAAAAGATAAATCAGAAACACATACACAAAATACCTGATTCTATTACAATAATAGAATAAATAAAATAAACATATGGTTAAAAACATATGGTTATAAAAATATCCAAAAGATATATACGTAACCTAACATTTATTAAAACATCTTGCAGAGTAAAAATGCAACTATCATTTATTAGGAAAGTGGTTTATGAGTATAATGTTATTTTTGTCATTTTATTTTATTTGATGTCGTATTTTTATGAAGCACCAGATCAGTAACAAATAAAATACTGTAGATAATAATCTCAACTGAAAGACACCTGAGGAAGGGCATCTATGGTGTCTAATGTAATATAACATTAAAAACTGTTTTTCAATTTCCTGTTTTAGATTAAAGCAAACACAGCAGCACACAGCTTAGTATGTAGCTTGAAATCAAACACCAGCACAGGAACATATTATGTAAACTACATTATCAATGATTCTCTCACCATCATTGTTGTTCATTTTGATTTTGTAAACTGATTTTCTGCTCTCCTGCTAATATGTCACTAATTACACTGATGAGACACAGAAGCAGCAGTGGATTATAAATTCTAATGAACACTGAGATAAGAATATGATTAAATAAGGCACTCGTAGCTCTGTTGACCCACCGAGAAGTTACAGGTCTTAATAAAATCAGCTAGGTAAATAATAAAGCTGAATTAAAAGGTCT